>PVJD01011341.1:0-46959 GCA_004026545.1 Mormoops blainvillei | reverse complement strand
TATATAAGTGCTGGACTTTCTCTAGTTTAACACCAGAGGTCCTACTCATCCATGAAATGCATTTCAAAACTAGGCAATTAAATACTTTTATTTCCACCAGTATAATTTTTGTGTTAAAATTGCCCCTTTTTTCCCTTGTATACTAAAGTAATTGCTTCCCCATATTTGTTGTGTTTCAAGTTGTAAATATGCAAATACACATACCATGCCCCCTCAGTACACACACACACACACACACACACACACACACACACACACACACCAGTCTAAGAATAATTTTCCCAGACCACAGGAACTTGGGGAAAAACTTCTGGTTGTTTGCACTTTGATCCCTTATTTTATTCGGATTTATATTATACCATTATTTATAATTCTCCTTTTCAGAGGAATTGTCTGTGTTCTCTCTCTTCGTTGTTCCTTAAAAAGAAGAACTCTGTTGAATTTGGATGTTTCCAATTTATATCCGAAGGCAGCCGGAACTGTCGAGGCAGGGACCAGGGCATCTGTTTCCCACAGTGCATGGTGAGGGAAACTTTGACCTGCAAAGGAAATGTTTTTTCTGAGATTTTTTTTTTCTTTCGCCAGATGAGTAAATTATTTGGTGGTGCCCAACACAGATGTTGTGATAAGATTCAGCCTCTCTGAATTTAGTTGGCTTAGCAAGAAACAGAAAGCAGAATCAGTATTATCAGAGTTGTTTTCTTAGCAGAATTTCCTGAGACAAGAATTACGAGGTCATAATACCACCGTTATTCTTAAACCACATATTGTCCTAGCTTCCTACAAAATATACTACATTTAAAGAAAACATTAGAATAATAGTTATTATATGCATTCTTCATACTTCTGCATCATGATTAGAAAGTATCGAGACCTGAATGAGATTATTGATGATAGTCTTGTTAATTTTTAGCAAGCCAGTATTATTCAGGGGCAAATTATCATGTTGGGGCCTATTCACTAACTTCATTTACTTTCCATTTTTTTTCTACTTTCATCCTTGTCCCTATTATTTCTCAGCTAACGAGCATATCTATAAAAGTTTCAGGAGTGCCAGCAAAGACAAAAACAATAGGTAGAAATTATAATGGTTTTGCTAATAGAATTGACTGTTATGTAATTAAATAGGTGAACAGGATGAAATTATTGACTAGGATGTCTTTTAAAAATAGTCTGTGGATTTCATAAAAACATATCCCTTGGCAGTTAGAAATGCACATCAAAATCTACAAAGTCATTTTAAAAACTTAGTGGACAATGCATTCTAGTTTACAAAGCACCTTCACTTGTGTTGCTTTATTTGCATCCCATTAAGGATCCTTAGGGAATGCAGGAAAGGTTTTATTGCCATCTTCATTTTACAGGTGACACAATGCTTGAGGTGCTGTGTTAGGCTGCCCCAGGCCACACAGAGCGAGTAGCAAGGAAAACCCGGACTTCAGACAGACTTCTGATTCTGTCTGGTGAGTCTGTTTAACATTCTCTTAGCCTTTCCTTCATAGAAGAATAACCTACTGACTCTATTGACCCATACGGGCTTACACTTCACTGATAGGCCAGGAATGCACAATAGTGACATCATTACCATTCACTGTGTTTGAATTGCTTGATGGGCATTTTCCTCACTGGCTTGATTGAGATCTGTGATCCTTAACTAGCATCCTCCCGTGGACTTCATTTCTTCAGTGGAATAATTTACAGCATCCAATTACAGGTGTGGATAAAATGGCAGTAATGTAATCATACAGGTCCAAAGTGCCTAATTAGAAAGTATTTTTAAAAAAATATACTCTGGTCTATTCACACACAGTTTTCTGTCTACTTTGCTGGCAGCTTACTCATTCCTTATTTTTGGCAATACCCGTACCACAAGCTGAAGGCCAGTGAAGCATATAGACACTCACAAAGTCCATTTTGTCTTTTTATATAAGAGAGGAGGAACAGACTCAAGTGCCCTGCCCTTCAGCTTAGAGGAACTTGTCTGCTGCCCTGCAGGGACTCAGCCTGCCTCCTCAGCTTCTCTGTGCTCTGCCCTCTCATTGTTTGTCCCTATATGCCAAGAAAGGAAGCAAGACTGTGTGCCACGGAGAGCTGTGTCTCACAGCTGGGATCAAGAGTTAACAAAAGTGGGGCCAAAGATATGCAAAACCATCCCTAAGTAACCAGGTCAAATCTACCGCTTGGTGATCCCAAAAGTGCCATGGTTGCTCAGTACTGAAACATAACGAGGCTACAAAAGCTCTTGAAGCTTTATATTCTCCCTGGAATCTAACGTATTTTCCCAACATCGTTTTATCTTCTCTTAGAATTAGGGCACGCCATTCATTATCTCTTTTTTTCTCTTTTCCTGTTAATTCCACTCCAATGTATTATTCTTCGATTCTCTATGTTTTCTTTTTTTCTTACAACCTCTTGCCAAACAGCCGCAGGAAATCTGTCACCTTTTGGTTATCTTTATATTGTCTCCTTATCTGAAACGATTTGAAAATCTCCATTCCCAAATAATTGTCTTAGGGCAAGGAGAGTTGGTGCCCACTCACATAAAGAGAAAGAACCACAATTTCCTAAGTTGAATTAAACATAACAATGTCATCAGCAGCAAAACGCTCTAAATGCTAATAAATTTTCTTCAACATTTGCATATTCTTCCTCACCTAATATACTTTTTCCAGTGTTGTTGCTGTTGCATTGTATAGCTGTAATATCCAGTAGTAATTTTTCTATAGTTTTAATTATTAATGTACAATAATTATCCATAAGATACAAAACAATATAAATGATACACCATCAGGAAAAAAACCAATAGATATATACTAGAAAGAAATAATGACAAAACTTACTATTTAACATAGTATTTTACCCTTGCTACAAATGATGAGTACTAAAAACATTTTCATTAGTTAACCCTATTGGATATTTTAATGTGCAATATAGTAAAAATAATTAGAAATATATCAACAAAAATGTGAAACTTATGCACAAACTGAAAATATTGTTGAAAGAAACTAAAGAAGTCCTAAATAAGTGGAGTGACATATGTTTATGAATTAGAGGATTCAAGACTTCCAGCCAAGATGGAGGCGTAGGTAAACACACTTCTCTTTCTTATGCAGCCACAGAAAGAATTACAACTAGACCTCAAAACAAATAACACCCAGGACCATCAGAAAACCAAGCTGTATGAGAGTCCAACAACCAAGGATTTAAAGAAGCCACATTCATCCAGATGGGTGGGAGGGGTGGAGAGGTGCAGAGATGTCGAGTAGCCTGGAGAGGCAGTGACAGTGGAACAGTCCCACATTCATGTGTGCTGGATAAAAATCAGGAGGGCTACCTAGGGAGCAAGCGATCCCAGCCCGAGGCCAGACCACACAGCCCAAGGTTCCAGTGCCAGGAAAATAAATGCCCATAACTTCTGACTGTAAATACCAGGTAAGGGTTGGGGTGATGGAAGAAACTGCCAGAAGTTCAAGAGACTCTGCTTAATGGGCCCGAATGGACTTAGAATGATGCAGACCCAGCCCCTCTGGAATTCAGCACTAGGGCAACAGCTAGAAGAGCACCGGTCATATACAGGGAATAAGTGAAGTGACTAGAAACAGAGCTAGTGATGAGCAAACCTCCAAATGCCAGGCAGCAGCATTGTCCCCTCTCCATACCCTTCCCCTGCACAGAGCCACAAAGTGGTGAAGTGGATTGCCCCACCCTGGCAATTACCCATGGCTCCGCCCCACACAATTTATAGCTGCCTTTTCTATAATAGGCCACACTACTAAAACAGGGAGTCAAAGCAGCTCTACCTAATACACAGAAACAAACACAGGAAGGATGCCAAATTGAGGAGACAAAGAAATGAAAGAACAGGACAAAACCCCAGAAAACAAACTAAATGAAATGCAGAGAGCCTATCTGTCAGATGCGGAGTTCAAAATACTGGTTATGAGGATGCTCAAAGAACTCCTGAGTATGGCAACAACATAAAAAAGACTCAGGGAGAAATGCAGCTTACACTAAGTGAAATAAGGAAACATCTATAGGGAAGCAACAATGGAGAGGAGAAGGCCAGGATTCAAACTGAGCTGGGACATAAGAAAGAAATAAGCATTCAACCAGAACAGCAAAAAAAAAAAAAAAGTTAAAAAAAAATGATAGTATAAGGAGCCTCCAGGACATTTCCAAACATACCAACATCTGAATCGTAGGGGTGCCAGAAGGAGAAGAGGAAGAGCAAGAAATTCAAAAGCGATTTGAAAAAATAATGAAAGAAAATGTCCCTAATTTGGTGAAGGAAATAGACATACAAGTCCAGGAAGCACAGAGAGTTCCAAACAAGTTGGACCCAAAGAGGCCCACTCGAAGACACATCATAAATAAAATGCCAAAAATTAAAGATAAAGAGAGAATATTAAAAGTGGCAAGAGAAAAGCAGAGAGTTCTGTACAAAGGAAGTCCCATAGGACTGTCAGGCGATTTCTCAAAAGAAACTTTGCAGGCTAGAAGACACTGGCAAGAAGTATTCAAAGTGATGAAAAGCAAGGACCTACAACCAAGATTACTCTATCCAGTGAAGCTATCATTTAGAATGGAAGGGCAATTAAAATGTTCCCCAGACAAGGTAAAGCTGAAGGAGTTCATCATCGCCAAGCCATTATTACATGAAATGTTAAAGGGACTTATTTAAGAAAAAGAAGATCAAAACTATGAATGTTAAAATGGCAACAAATCTACAACTATCAACAACTGAATCTAAAAAAGCAAAGTAAGCAAACAACCAGAATAGGAACAGAACCATAGAAACAGTTTGAATGTTCATCAGCTGGGAGGGGGAAGAAGGAGAGTGAGGGAAAAGGTGCAGGGATTAAGAACCATAACTGGTAGGTACAAAATAAGCACAGGGATGTATAAGAAATGGATAAGCCAGAGAACTTATATGCATGACCTATGGACATGAACTAAGGTGGGGATTACTGGAGAGAATGGGGGTACTGGGTAGAGAGGGACAAAGGGGGAAAATTGGAACAACTGTAATAGCCTAATCAGTAAGATATATTTAAAATAAATAAATAAGAATATGGACACCAAAAAAATAAAATAAAGCCCAAAAGATTTAATATTACTAAAATATCAACATTCCCCAAATTGATCTACCAGTTCTGTCAAATCCTTATCAAAATCCCAGATGATTTTTTAAAGAAACTGACAAACTGATCCTGAAATTCATATGGCAATGCAAGTAGGCCAGAATAGCAAAAACAGTCTTAAAAAAGAGAAACAAAGTTGAAGGACTCACATTTGTTGAATAAAAACTGAGTGCAAAGCTACCAAAAGCAAAATTGTGAGATGTCATATAGGGCATGAATGCTTTCAGGGCACGTAACCCCAACAATTAGAAGAATGCCATGTACATAGTAGGTCCTTAATAAGTGTCAAAAGAACCAAATACATGCCTCATGAATAGTACATTCATAATAGTTACTTACTGGGTTTTTTTCTACCAGACATCCTAGCTCTCTTGAATATACAAGCTGCTTGATCTCAGCATATTTGTCAGATGCTTTAAAATGAAAAGTGGAGCAGTCTAAAATTCTTGCATGATGCCAGATAACTTGATAACTGTCAATTTTACCCATGTCTATGCTACAGGAATTACAATAAAAACATATTTCTACTTTTTTTAAAAAAGGTAGTATGTAATGGAATAGGATAGATATATAGATCAATGGAACAGAACTGAGACTCTAGAAATAAGCCTTTACATTTCTGGTCAATTGATTTTTAACACAGGTGCCAAGATAATTCAATGAGGACAGGATAGTCTTTTTCAACAACGATGCTAGGGAAACTGGGTATCCATATGTAAAAAAAAACTAACTTGATCTCATGTTTTCAAACATGAAAATTAATTCAAAATGGATTAAAAACCTACATGTAAGAACAAACAAACCAATGCTCCCCTCCAAAACAAAAAAAAAAAACACTGTAAAATTCTTTTTAAAAAAGGTGAGTCATTGTGACATTGGATTAGGCAATACTTTCTTAGACATGACACTAAAAGCATAAGCTGCAAAGGAAAAGAAAATGGCTACATTGGACTTTACCAAAATCGAAACTTTTGTGTTTCAAGGGACACCAACAGGAGAGCAAAAAGACAACCTAGAGTGGGAGAAAATATTTGCAACTAATAGCATTCTCTGAAGATGACTGGTATTGGCTACTCATGGCCATTAATTTTCTGTGAATATCTTAGCGCTCTCACCCTTCGGTAGCTCAGACATGTTCTTACAATATGATGAGACTGAAGCCTTTCATAAGAGGTTATCAGTGGCAGTTTTGGAAGTACCATGTACGCTGTCATTCTTGAGGGATGGCAGCAAAAGTGCACTCCACAGCACAGGGAGCCTGCAGCATGCATTTGGGCTATGGGAAACTTACATCTTCAAGGACTCAGCAGTCAAGAAAACAGACATAGCACGAGGCAGGCACAGAGTAAGTGGCAGGGGTCTTGTTTGATATTGACAAATGACTGTCACACTAGGATCAGACTCATGTCAATGCTCACTTCAAAAGAGAGACCAGAGGAGACAGAGGTCCTCTTAGGAGGCTGGGCCCACAGCTCCAAGCCCTCTCACAGGTGTTTGTCCAGGGGGTCTTGGAGGTGGGTATTATATCAGAGGAATGCAAAATTTCTGACCATTTCCTATACTTACATGATGAACTAATTTGCTCATGGAGTTTTTTGTTTGTGTCTTTAGCAGAAATAAAGGTCATGATTTTGTTTAAATTTATTAAGTACTTCTCTAAGAGGAAAAAAACTTTTTTGTTTTGCTAATTTTTTAGTGGTCCCATAGACAATGGAACGGAGAAACAGAACACTTTGTTCTTGAAGATAAATGATATGACGTGTACCAAGCCATTGAAATACGATTAATCAAAAAGTTTTTTCTCAGTTATTAAGCAGAGTTCCAAGATAAATGACTCTTAGGTTTCCTGTTCCAGATTTTTGTGTTTGGTTTATCCCCAGATCAGGACTTTGAAAGAACAACAGAGAGAGGGCAGTCTTGAAATTGGGCTTCAGCTACAGCTGGTGAAATCAGACTTAGTTGATGGAGGACTGCTTCCCCCTTCGAGGGCCTGAGTGCTGACCCTGTATGTTAGAGTTCCACTCGGTGGGAGGGGAGTAGAAGTTAGCCTTACAGAGATTCATGTGAGACAGGGACAAGAAAGGGCCTTTCACGTCTCTTTGTCCCTCTCTTTAACAAGTAGCACAGAAAATATGTCCCAGGCTTAGTCCTTAGGAGGCTCTTATGATCTATGTACTTTTTTTTTCTTGAGAGGAATTTTTGGATTTTCCTAGGAAACAGACTTCACTCTCCCAGCTTTAAGCAGAATCTTGGTTTCACAGTTTTCAGAACAGATCAGGGAATGAAAGAAAGATGAAGTCTTTCAGGTAACTTACTAGAGAGAGCCCAATTATCAGCAAACTCATAAGGAGGAGGGAGTAGACAAGAGGGAACATTAGTTCACCCTTGAATGTATCAATGACTATAACAGAGATAATGTCCTCAAGAAGTTCAAAGGACAAGATGCTTTGTTTCTTTCTCATTCAATTTCTAAAAGCCAGGAAAATTGCCTCAAATGAATGTTTAGAAACCTTTCTAAGCTTTCTTCATGTAGCTGCTCTGACTGATCCTTAAAAATACAACTCACTAAATATAAGAAGCAAAACTCAGAAATATAGACTATAAAGGAGGTATAGTTTTATAATCTTAAGATGGAGAAGATTTTCCTAAGTAATTTACTAAACCCAATAGACATAAAGGAAAAGACAACTGATTTGATCTTACAGCATGATAAAACATCCATAGAGACCAAAAACAAAAAGATGAGTGCCATATTTAAGACAAAGGATTAATATCAAGAATATGTTTCTTTAAAAAGTCTAAGAAATTAAGTATAAAATTAAAAAATTGGAAGGAGAAATACAATAATAAAAGAATACAAACAAGCAATTTTAAAAAAAGATGAAATAAAAATGGTTAAAGAAGACCTGAATAATAAAGGAAATGCAAACCAAAACAAAATGTTTTTTTCTATTAGGTTGAATGATAATACTATATAATGCACTAGTGAGGATACAAGAAACCAGCTTTCTAATATTCCATACATAGGAGTATAAATTGGTAAAGCCTATTTGAAAACCCATTTGGCAACATCCATCAAATGTTAAACGTACAATTTTTCACTTAACAAGTCCACTAATAGAAATCTATTCTTTAAAAATATTTGCACATATGTACAGATATATTTATAATACTCTTCACTCTCTTCACTATAGCATGATACATGAAAAATAAAAAGAATAAAATAAATGCCCATTAAAAAGCACCCTCCAACCCTGGCTGGGTGGCTCAGTTGGTTGGAGTATTGCCCCATACACCAAAGGTTGTAGGCTTGATCCTCGGTCAGGGCACATGCCTGGGATGCGGGTTCAATCCCCAGTTACGGTGCATACGAGAGGCAATCGATTGATGTTTCTCTCATATCCATCTTTCTCTCTCTCCCATCCATCTCTCTCTCTCTCTCTCTCCCTTCCTCTCTCTCTAAAATCAATAAACATATCCTCAGGTGAGAATTTTTTTTTTAAAGCATCCCATAGTAATTTTTTAGAAGGATGATTAGGACTTATATGTAAAGAAATGGAATGACCAACATTTATCGTTAAACTAAACCAAATGACAGAACTATTCATACAGCACGATCCCACATACAAAAAGTATGCGCTTCTATCTGTATATAAATGCAGAGGAAGGAGATCATCAAGGTGGCGGTGGTAAGTACTGAGGGGTGGATGTGGCTGTGGACACGAAGGACAGCTTTTAGGTGTTGCTTATGGGGTGAGACCTATACAATAAATACATTTTAAAATACAATAAAAGGGAGAAAGAAAAAAATCATAAAATTCAGGCATGTGAACCTACTCAGAGCCCTTCTCCGATCTCTCACATGCCCAGTTCTGTATTTCTCTGCGCGATAACCAATATAGTTCCTTGTCTGCGCTAGCATCAGGTGCCAGGGAGGTGCGCAATAGGTGTTCGCTGAATTAATGTTGAACTAAAGTTAAATTCATAAAATAGAAGTGGTTGCTTTAGGCAAAAAGAAAAACCTAGAGGCTATACAAACTTTCAAGAATCAAAGCCTTGTTTCTTTATTCTTTTTTATTGTTGACACTATTACAGGAGTCCCCCATTTCCTCCTCTTTTGTCCCTCCCCTCAGCCCCCACCCCCACACCCCCAGCCTTCACCACACTGTTGTCTGTGTAGTCTTGGTTTTTTTATTTATTGATGAAGTAAGTAAATTACTGAACTCATAAATACGAACTCAACCTTGTGAGGTTTTTCTTGCGGTTTTTTGTTTGTTTGTTTGTTTTGTTGGACTTTATACAAATGGAACCATACTGTGTCTTTCATCAAGGTTACTAAATATTCTCTGTTGGTTGCCCCTAAGTCCAGAGGCTAATTGCCATCCCAGAGTTAATTAGACCCCCAATAAAGGTTTTCTTTTTTCCAAAATGTAAATGATTGGAATCATATGGACAAGAGCTATACCAGAATCAGATTCTAGGTATCAGATTTTTACACAGATAAGAGGAAATCTAGAGATGAACCACAGGTTGGGGCCAGTTTTACCAATGAAGTACCTATCTGTCTGTAGGAGGTAAATGATCTTTTGGCCATTAGGACAAACAAAAGTAACAATTTCCTGAATTTTGGTGTAAATTGTTAATTCCGCTTAACTCTCTGGAACTATTTCAACTATCACCAGTTGAGAAGGAGATGGAGGTGGTCATCTTCATGTAGCAACAGTTTTTCTATAGAGTTAAAAACTTTATGCACTTATTTTAGGTGGACAGCAGGTATAACAGATAACTATTTTTGTATATTTCATACTAAAGGAGAATTATGGGCAGCAAAAAAAAATCCCACTAGCTTTTAATGAAATAAACAAACAAAAATACATAATTTAAATCAATAAAATTTTAAAGAAAATAAAACAGGTAAAATTGATAATTCAGGGAGCTAAAAATAATAAGGCCACCTGCAATACCTCCTGTAGCAAAGAAATAAATAGCTTTTTCAAAACTATGATCATTGCAAATTAAAGGTTTTAAAATAATATTTGTGAGGAATTTTGTAATTCTTAATTTAATATATATTTGGCTCTATTTTTTCTTCTCTAACTTGATTTGTTCATCAATATCTTCCTACATCATAGGACTTAGAGAAGGGTAAAACTCATTTATAATACAATTCCCATTCATGTTCTCATCACTACTCCAGTGAATTTTGATGTATATGTGTGTGTGTATCATATACGAATATGATTCATTTCTTACCACAATTTCTTGTACCCTTCATCATCTACTATCTCAACAATGTTTTCTTTCAATTTCCATTTAGTGGGGTGTACTTTCAGAATCCTTATATATCTCAGATGTCCTTGTATTTTCAGGTGAACAATATCTTATTATACCCTGGTTCTTGGGTTCTTGGAATGGACTCATTACCTCTGAGTAGCCTACATATGTTATTTCACTATATTTTAACTTCTAATGTTGCTATTGGGAATTCAGTTACTAGTCTGATTTTGTTTCTAATGAAAATAACCTTTGATCTCTGAGATGGAAGCTTGTTAAGATTTTTTCTATATCTTGGAGTTGTGAACCGTTTGTTAGGGTATATTTCAATATATAGATGTTTGGTTTTTTTCCCATTAATCTGTCTACAGACTTGATGAGTCAGTCTAAAGGCTCTATTCTTTCTTCATCTCAGGGTATTTTTGTTCTGTATTTTTTATTAATATACAACTCTTATTTTTCCTTTTTCTATAATATAAATAATTTACATGTTTTTGTCCTATATATCTTCCAAATCATTTTTTTTCAGTCATGATTTCCATTTCTTTGTACATTTGCCTATGTTTTGAGATACAACTTCCATTTAATCTTCTAGAATGCTAATATGGGCCTCATTGTACAAATTATTTTAAGTCACTTTATTAAATTATTAAAATTGAAAATCGTTCTTTAAGTTCCAAACTCTCTCCTGGAGAGTTCTCATTATGGTTTTTAATCTTTATATTTTGAACCTTAGATTTATGAAAAATAGTATAGAGAATTCTATTTCATCTTTACTCAGCTCCCCTAATGTTAACATAATTTAGTATAAGGATTGGCTCACACAGCTAGCAAGGCTAAGCTGTCCTAAGACCAGCAGTGGGCAAGATGGAGACCCAAGGCTTGAGAACAGGGAGAGGCAACAGTGTAAGTTTCATTGGGAGAGTTGGGAGACTCGAGACCTGAGAAGAGCCTGTGTTTCACTGCACGTCAGAAGGCAGGAAAAGACTAATGTACAGGCTCAAGGCCCTGGGGCAAGAGAGCTCCTTTTCGTTCAGCCTTCTTTTTCACCGCAAGTCTTTAACTGATAGGCCCGCCCACATTAGCCAGGGCAATCTGCTTACTCAGTCTTCTCATTCAAATGTTAATTTATTCACAAACACGCTCACAGACACACCCAGAATGATGTTTGACCAAATATCTTGACAGCTGACACACAAAATTGCTGTCACAGATGGTAATCCTAAGTGATCAAGAAAACTTTAAATTATGTACACCCAGAGGCGGATTTAACTGCGGGCGCTCGGGGCCCGCGTCCTGGGCCCCAACTTCTGAAGGGCCCCGCAAAACCGCAACTTTACACTTTTTTCTAATGACACCAAGTTTGGTTTCATATGTACAATTTTAATTACGTACAAGTTTACAATCAGCGATAAAACCTGAAAGTATGTTTAAATATTTACTTCTGCGCCCGGGGCCTCACCCGACCTTAATCTGCCTCTGTGTACACCATAGCCTATTTAATAAAACAGAAATATATCTCATTTTAAAAGAATTCCTTCAAAAATTATTAAAATAAATATTCTAGTTATAGAAATTCTATCCTAGAATATTGATATTCTACAACTAATTCTAGCTTTCCAAGAAGCCAGTGTGGTTGCATTTGTTAAGACTTTACTGTGGAGTGCCTACTTGCAGTCACATATGTTGGTTTGACTATTAACTTTGAAGAAATCTTTCCGGAGGGAATCTGTTGTCTACATTCCATAAAGAATAATCTGCCTCCAACTGCCTTCCCCGACACGCTACATGGCTGGTCTGAGAGGAGACAAATTCTGTAATCCTTGATATTCTGTGTATCGGCATCAATTTACTGGCGCCTTCAAAATGTATGCTCTCAGGGAATATGCCCATTTAACTTGCTTTTTAGGACCCTCCTCAGAGTACCTTGCCTAAGGAGGCATTTTAATATGCTGCTTGATTAAATGATTAAGAAGACTGGAAAAATATCATTCTGGGGATATAATTTTAAAAATATATTATGTAAGCTTTTCAGTTTCTGTTTTATGTCTTATTTTAAACCACTAGCAGGCTTGTGCCATTAGCAAGTAAAATGGAAAAGACTAAAAGCTCTTAAAACTTCTATAATTTGGCCATAAAAATAAACCTGAGAATAGAATCCTCTATAAATCTTTGTCATTAGTATTTTATGAGTAATGACATATTTTTATAGAAATTTATATTATACTCTGGTTATTGATCATTGAAATGAAAGACCAGCTCGGGGAAGCAACATCAACCATAGGAAACATGTATGTATTTGTGTGCATATGTCAAGGTACACGTGTGATATATATTTTATTATATTAACATTAACAATCCTCAGATCATAGTTGTTTGGCATATAATCAATTGGCTATGAGAAATGAAAACATTTGTAAAATAAATTATAATTTGCTTGTCCACTGGGAGGTTGTAAAAACTTAAATAGAAGACAATCAACCAATGACAATCTGCTCACTCTTTTGACAAGCGATCCTTTGAATTTCTCTTTTCATAGGTGAAGTTAAATATTTGGGATGGAATCAATAAACTCTCCTTTTTGGGAAAAATACTTAACTTTCACTTTTTCTCATCATGTCCTTTTTTTATGAAATGGAAAAAGTTGGACTTTGAAGGCGGAAAGTCCTGAATTCGAATTCTGATTAGAATTATGTATCCATAGGCAAGTGTTTCATCTTTTCTAAACAAAGTTTCTTCTGTTGTATGTAGCAACATGAGTAAAAAATTAACTTGCTTTGTTTTCCCCCTTTTCTCACCCTTTTTGAGAAGCATCTAGAACTTTTTATCCCAAGCTGGGACTCTCTGTTCAGCAGGGAGAGGCTAATAAATTGGGCTTTGTGGTGTGAAGGTCTAGGTAGAGGTTGTGGACTCAAACACCTACCTACAGGGCACTTGTCTGAAATAAATGAGTAAAACCCTTTGGGTATAAGACAATAGGGAGTGGTAGGGGTTGTGGACACTGGGAAGTGTCCACCCCACCTGAAGGAAACTGACCCACTTCACCATGAGCTAGCTGTTGCCATTGAGCTCTGTAGAGACAATATTGCCAGATTTCCTGTGTTTTAAAGAGAAGCATGAAATCCAACAGTTTATGTTAACTCTTCTAATTTTTAACTGTTTGTAGCTTTAAGTTTTTTTTCAAATATGAGGCAGTAGGTAGGGCATGTTGGCTGCTCAGATTTTGTTTAACCCCACGAGTCTGCAACTTGGCACCAGGAGCATGAAGAACTGAAACTATATAAATGACAAGGGTGTAGACGTTGGGACTAGCCGAAAATGACACCAGAGAGGGGGGCCTGAGTCACAGGTTTTCTGAATGGCCTTCTCCAAAATGGTACCGGGGGCAGCAAGACCTCTCAGCAAGAGTGGGCTCTCTGGGCGACTAGCAGGAACCAGAGCAAGTACTGTTGCCTCGCGAGCCTTTGTGATGACCCTCCTGACCTGGGCTGGGCCGAGAAGAAGAGCCACCCGTGCATTTGCCCGTGTCTGAATAGGCCAAGGGATCTATGCACAACAAAACAGCAGGGGTTGCCAACCAAGGATGGGCCCCGTAAGTCCCCAGGTTCTCGAATGACCCAGTGCCAAAAATACTCTCCTTATTTCCTGGAACTCCTGTTTTCCTCTTCCTGGGTTTTCTCCCTCTTATTGCTGGAATACCTTTTTCAGGAACTTTTAAGAAAGGGTGTACTGGACATCAACAGCTGCCTCCTAACTCCTTAGCCATCTCCCCTCCTCCCTTTCACCTCCAGTGGGAGTGCTATCCAAGGCTGCTGGAGTCAGCAGCGGCTGGAGACAAGAAAACCTCACCTCTCACTTGCACAAGAAAATCGCAAACCCAGACATAATGCTGGGTTTTCCAAAGCTGTAACTGTAGTACTTACTCTTCTTCATTCTCCCCATGAGTACATCTAATTCTATGGGCTGGTCCTGGTACCTAACCCCCCTGTATGGTGGTGTAGAATAGTTGAAAAAGCAAAAGAGGAAAGAAGACCTAAATTTAAATACTGCTCCACCCATTTTCTTGTCAGATTACTTAATCTTTCTACATTTTGGTACTTTAATTTGTAAGGTGGGGACAGTGCCTACCTTTCTAGAATGTCAGGAGAATGATCCATGTTGAGTACTTACTTAACATACCAAAAGGACTTTTCCTTTTCCCTGGATATGGGTGCATACTTAGAAGTGATTAAGTGTCTGCTTAGTAGGTCTACTTTGTCATCACCTCTCTGTGCTTATAGCTAATTCGTGGAAGTCCTTTTTGGCTTCAACCAGTTTTCAGTATTAGGATTTCAGGTGGAAACAGACCTTGAATAACTGCATTCAACTGCTAAATCGTGCATGAAAAATAAAAGAAAAGCATAACTTAAATACAGATGTATAAGTACAATGTTGGCTGAATGAACCTTAAAAAAGCCTCATAAAAAGTCCTGCAAAGGTACTCAAAGTGGATAGCTGGTTGACTGTTTCCAAGGAAATGACTTGAAAGCCTTTGAGAAAAGTGAAAACATAACCAGCTTCTCTAGCTGGTACAAATTCAATACATCAAATCTTTTATTCCCAGTGACTGGCTTTATAAAAGGTACAATTCAGACTTGCAGACTTCATTTTTTTTTATCTAAAGACTGAAGGCAAGTCAAATGTTAAATAAAACTTTTAACGTGTAAGTTTATTTGTCCCAGGAAGAAAAATCTAGTTGGACTGGAGTTAGGAATTCATGCTGGGCTCTGCATGTTAAAATTCAGTACAAACCAAGTGTGGACATTTTTTCCTGGACAAAAATACTGTTGACTGTGGTCATTCACCAAAAGCAACAAGAAATTATCACAAATCAGCAAACCTTGTTGTGGCAATAAGGAGAGCCCTGGCGACATTCTCAAACTTTGTATATTTGTTCAAAGGAGCCAGTAGCTATACTGCCATAGAGCATATGCAAGATAAGAAATCTTTCCTGATTCGTTCCGGGAAAGGTTAGCTGCGTACCCCCTGATACCTAAGTAACTTGTGTCCACTTTTTCATATGTAGACATATTGTCCCATAAATAACGATGATTGCTTCATTTCATTACTGTATTCCTTACTCTGTGTTCTTTTCTCTAACGCCACACGACACCTTTCTTCTGCTTTGGTATCACGACTTGAATGTATTCTAGGCACTCTCAGTGAGTTCAATTGCTAACGCAGTTATTCATCCCACACCTCTCTTCGACCTTATCCATCTCCCGATTTCCTATCTCAGTTTCTGACACCCAGTTGCCACGGTATAAATCTGTTACTCAACTTCCTCCTCTATCACAGCCAGTATTTCAGCAGGTCCTGTCAACAGGGCCTCTAAACTCCGTCTCGTCTCTCCACCTTTCCCCTGCCAGCCCTCCTCTCCTTTCGATCAGCAGAGCAGCCTCTTAATTAGTCTTCTTGCGTCCAACCTTCCCCTTCCTCAATCTGTTTGCCATGCAGAAGAAAAGATGTTTCTTCACAACATCCAAAACCAGGTTATATCACCCTTAAAGGCATTCTAAAAGATCTTTTTAGAGTGGCCTTCCCCAGGGCTCTTAGGTATTCCGCACTCCTGTCCCTTATTTAGGTTCTTCATAACAACTAATAAATTATATTATTCACATGTTTGTTTACTTTTTAATATGTCCCCCCCACTAGGATGTAAGGAGTATTGGTATGGTGTCTTGCTCAATAACTTATCCCTAGTATGTTGGACAGCAGATGCACATATGAATGAATGAATATCTAGGGCTGGTGATAGGATGTATAATATTATTTGAGTATTCTTTATTGTCTAGGAGTTCTGGTTGGCATTTCAGATACATTATTCAATTCCTTTACAAGTAAGAATTCCTAACAAGGTTTTTTAAAAAACCTAGATACTTCCTCACTTTTCTGCTTTCCTAAAATGATGATAAATATATATACATATACATATATACATATTTACAATGATTTCCTGTGCTCCTGTTGAAAATATCTAAGGTCAGATACATTAATATATCTCAAGATGTTCTTCCCTATATTTGGTGATTATTTCTTGTATTGCATGCTTTAAACACATTTGCTTTCATTAAGCACTTTGCAAAACATGGCAAACAATAATTTACCCCTATTCATATACTGAAAGGCAACTATGACCCTGTCTCAGCCTTGAACAGTGTCAGTCAGTTACTTTAGATGGTCTTTGAGGCATCAACTTATGATCATTCTCACCATTTAGTTTCTGAGAGAGTAACTTGGCAGTAATATCAGGAACGTGACCTCAGTCAAGACCAGTTCTCAATTAGATTCTTGCCAGTCAAATCTGAATATTTTTCTCTTTCCTAATTTTGGATGACTCCTGAGTTCTTTGAAACTGTCCATGAGCCTCCATTTCTTGAAGCTCTTTCCATTCTCAGTTTCCAAGTGTCCATGTGATCCTGGATCTTCTCCCACACTCCTAGCTACCTGCATTTTCTGTTTCCTTTGCTTTCTCCTTCTCTTGATTCTTGACCTTGGGCAACACTAAAGGTTCTGTCTTTTGCTCCACTTTACATGAACTCATTTGTTTCATTTTTTCTAGTTTTATTAAGACATAATTGACCTATAACATTATATAACCTGAAGGTGTATGATATAATGAGATTTGATATATGTGTATATATTTCAAAAATGATTGCCACAGTAAGTTCAGTCAACATCCATTACCTCACAGTTACATTTTTTTCTTGATGAAAACATTTAAAATCTACTCTCTTAGCTACTTTCAAATATACCACATAGTATTGTTAACTGTAGTCACCATGCCGTATGTTACATCCCCAGAACTTATTTATCATATAAATGGAAGTTGGTACTTTTGACCCCTTCACCCGTTTTCCCCACCCCATCCCCTTCCTCTGGCAGCCACAAATCTGATCTCAGTTTCTATAACTTCATGTTTTTTAGGCTTCACATGTGAAGTGAGATCATACAGCACTTGTCTTTGTCTATCTATATATCTAATTATATATATATACACACACACATATGTGCACACACACACACCTGTATGTATGTATGTTTGTCACATTTTCTTTATCCATTCATCTGTTGATGGACATTTAGGTTGTTTCCATATCTTGGCTATTTGTGTATTCCAAATAATGATATAATGAACATGGGGGCACAGATATCTCTCTGGCATAATGATTTTGTTTCCTTTAGATACACACTCAGAAGTAGAATTGCTGGGTCATATGGTAGTTCTATTTTTAATTTTTTAAGGAACATCCTTTTGTTTTCCATACTAGCTGTGCCAATTAACATTCCCACCAATAGTACATGCACTCATTTCTATGGTATAGGATTTATCCATATTTTACAAAGGCCACCCCAACTCTGTCTCTAGATTTCTCAGTGGCATGACCACCTGTTCAGGTGGCTGCTGAAGTCAGGTAATGGTATGTGAGGTATGTCCAAATGAGCGGACAATGTTAAGATGCTTAGAGCTGGGGCCAGACAAGATGATGTGGAAAATAAGGAGAGAATGGAGAATTCAGAGTCTTTGAGGAGATTTGTGAGGCAGTTAACTGTCATGCAAGAAGTGCCAGACAAAAATGATGTGGAAAATACGGAAAGATTACAGAATTCAGAAGGTGTTTGCGGAGGTCTCCGAGGCACTTAACTGTCATGCAAGAAGTACAGGCTCCCTTATACAAGGAAGAAATATTAAATGGCCTTCAAGTGTTCTGAAAGCTAAAACAGGCTGAATTCAATCTAGTAATGAAGAATGTTTGCTGCAACTTCTGTGGGAATGCAAATGCACAGAAGGGGAATTTTAATCCTGAGCAAGCCAGATTTAACTGAAGAGGATGGACTCTGAGTCCCAGGACCATAGTGACCACAACAGGTACACAGTGTGTCTGCAGCACAAGCAGAATCATCATGAAAACACAGGGCTCTCAGGTCCTCTGTGCTGTTTAAACATCACTGGTCAATAATCAACCTTATATCATTTACATGGGCCATATTACTGTTAATGAGTACGTAACTTTTATCTATGAGAAAATTTAAAATTAAATAGAAAAATGAAATAAATTAAATGCAGTGTGTTAGTACATTAGTGTGAACATCAAGATAATTTGTGTATTTCACTTTAATGTTTGTAGTGAGTGAGAAAATTTATCAATGTTAGAACATCTGACAGATTAACCTTGAAATCCAGTTTCAAATGTAAAAACAATTTTACACTTGTGATTTTTTACATTGTAAATTATACAAATTTATTAATTCTATTAAAATTATTGCTATGTATAAGGGACTTGAAATTATCTATAATTATAAATTACATGAGATATATTTAATAACATATTTTTAAATATATAAATTATAAAGTAATATAATATAATATTTTATACATGTAAACTTTATTAGATTTATAAGAAATTACATATTAATATTCAGAAGAGTTTGCATGTGAAGGTTCGAAATACTCTAGAAGGACAAGGGAATTATTTAACTTTTAAATTAATACTATTAAATTTATAAATACAATTTAATGTTTAAGGGGATTTAATTACTGTATAAAATACAATAAGTTGTTTAATGGGATTCACACTGTTAAATTTTATAAATTTGAATTTACTAAAAATTATTCAAAGGATCCCTTGAAACTAATTGTTCTTACTTTATAAGATCTTCTAGGTTTATAAATAAAAATGATATATGTTAAGTTTACTGTAAAGATTAAGGAAAACTCCATTAAAAATTTAAATGTCCTGGACTGGATGGCTTCACTGGGGAATTTTACCAAGCATTCAAAGAATAGCTAACACCTCTCCTTCTCAAACTATTCCAAAAAATTCAAGAGTAGGGAAAACTCCCAAGTTCATTTAAGAGGCCAGCATTATCCTAATTCCAAAACCAGATAAAGGCACTACAAAGAAAGAAAATGATAGGCCAATATTCCTGATGAACACAGATGCTAAAATTCTCAACAAAATATTGGCAAACAAGATTCAGCAATATGTTAAAAAGATCATATCATGATCAAGTGGGATTTATTCCAGGGACGCAAGGTTGGTACAATATCCACAAATCAATAAACATGATATGTCACATAAAATGAAGGATAAAAATCATATGATCATATCAATAGACACAGAAAAAGCATTTGATAAAACCCAGGACCAGTTTATGATAGAAACTCTCAGCAAAGTGGGAATAGAGGGAACATACCTCAACTTAATAAAGTCCATATATGACAAATCCACAGCCGAAATGATACCCAATGGATAAAAACTAAAATTGTTTCTCTTAAGATCAGGAACAAGACAGGATGTCCACTTTCACCACTCTTATTCAACATAGTGCTAGAAGTACACCACAGCAATCAGACAAGAAGAAAAGATAAAACTGGAAAGGAAGCAGTAAAACTGTCATTATATGCGGATGACATGATACTGTATATACAGAGAACCCTAAGGACTCCACCAAAAAGCTACTAGAGCTGATAAATGAATTTAGTAAAGTAGTAGGATGCAAAATAAATATCCAGAAATTAGTTGCATTTTTATACACCGATAATGAACTATCAGAAAGGAAAACTAAGATAACAATCACATTCACAATTGTAGCAAAAACAACACCTGGAAATAAATTTAGCCAAGGATGTAAAGGACTTGTACTTGGAAAATTATAGGATACTGAAGAAGGAAACTGAAGAAGATACAAATAAGTGGAAGCATATACTCTTTTCATGGATAGGAAGAATTAACATCATTAAAATGTCCATACTATTCAAAGCAATCTACAAATTCACACAATTCCTATGAAGATACCAATGGCATACTTCACAACACTAGAACAAATATTTCAAAAATTTATATGGAACCATGAAAGACCCCAAATAGTCACAGTGATTTTGAGAAAGAAGAACAAAGTTGGAAGAATTGTTTAGTAATCAAAACAGCATAGTATTGGCATAAACACAGACATATACATCAATAGAACTGGATAGATAGCCCAGAAATAAACCCATACCTTTATAGTTAATTAATATTTGACAAAGGAGACAAAAACTTACAATGGGATAAAGATAGCCTATTCAATGAATGATATTGGGAATATTGGACAGATACATGCAAAAAAAGAAGAAGAAGAAGAAGAAGAAATTAGACCATGTTCTTACACCGTACACAAAAATAAACTCAAAATGGATTGAAGACTTAAGTGTTAGACACAAAACCAAAAAGTTATATAAGAAAATACAGGCAGCAAAATCCCAGACATTGCTCATAGCAATATTTCATCAGATATATCTCCTCAGGAAAGGGAAACAGAAGAAAAAATAAGCAAATGGGACTCCACCAAATTAAAAAGTTTTGCGCAGCAAAGGAAACCATCAACAAAAATGAAGAGACAACCCACTGAATGAGAAAACATATTTGTTGATACATCTCATAATAGGTTAGTATCCAAACTTTATAAGAAACTTATAAAACTCACCACCAAAAAATAAACAATCCAATTAAAAAATGGACAGAGGGTCTGAATAGATGCTCCTCCAAAGAGGACATACAGATGGCCAATAGACATATAGAAAGATGCTCAATGTCACTAATAATCAGAGAAATGCAATTAAAACCACAATGAAATATTACCTCACACCTGTCAGAATGGCTCTCATCAATCAATCAATCAATAAACAACAAATGCTGGCAAGGATATGGAAAAAGGGGAACCCTCATGCACTGTTGGTGGGAATGCAAACTGGTGCAGCCACTGAGGAAAGCAGTATAGAGTTACCTCAAAAAATTAAAAGTGGGTGTGCCTTATGACCCAGCAATTCTACTTCTGGGAATTTATCCAAAGAAACATGAACCACTAATTTGAAAGAATATATGATGTGGTCTGTCCAGAAAAAGTCCAGCCATTGTTAATGTAATGAGAAAAGTTTGCCCAACATTTATGTAACGTGGCAGTCAAGGAGACTGAACTGGAATGCACATGCGTGAACAATGATGACTTCACTATACTAGTCAGTGGGGATGGGAGATGCCATTGAGTGACCATGAGTACTGTGTGGCCATCACATTCAAAATAACTGAACAAGTAGAACAACGAATCTGCATCAAATTTGGCATTAATCTTCAGCATTCCTCCACTGAAACTATTCAGCTGATTCAGAAGGCCACAGCTATGGGCAACTGGTGATTGGCAGCTTCATCATCACAGTGTGCCCACTCATGCATCATGTCTGGTACAGAGTTTTTTGGTGAAACATCAAATCACCCAGGTGACTCAGTCCCACTACAGCCCAGATTTGACTTCTTCCAAAAGTAAAATAACCTTTGAAAGGCAAGTGATTTCAGACCATTGATGAGACTCAGGAAAATACGATGGGGCAGCTGATGGCAATTGAGAGAACTGTGTGAGGTCCCAAGGTACATACTTTGAAGGGGACTGAGGCATCACTGTCCTATGTACAATGTTTCTTGAGTGTTGTTTCTTCTTCAATAAATGTCTCTATTTTTCATTGTACATGACTGGATACGTCTTGGAGAAACCTTATACGCACCCCTATGTTCACTGCAGTGTTACTTACAATCACCACAATGTGGAAGCAGCCCAAGTGTTCATCAGTAGCTGAGTGGATAAAAAAGCTGTGGCACATTTACACAGTGGAATACTAGTTATAAAAAAGAAGGAAATTTTACCCTTTGTGACAGCATGGATGGACCAGGAGAGCATTATGTTAAGTGAAATAAGCTAATCAGAGAAAGACAAGTATCATATAATTTCACTCATATATGAAATCTAATGAACAAAATGAACTGACAAGCAAAACAGAAGCAGACTCATGGATAGAGAGCAGGCTGACAGCTGGGATGGTGGGTGTTGGGGAGCTTGGGAGGATGAAATATTGAGCAAAAAATTTTTTTAAATAAATTCAACATTAATTTTAAATTGAAGTAGTTTTTTCTGCACACAGAAAGTCCCCTTGCACATAAAAATGTCATTGTGTCCGGCTTAACTTCAATCTTCTACTTATAATTGCACCATCTATACACAAGTAAAATCAAACCTATTATTTTTCTCATGACACTCAGCCAAACTGAAATAGGCTGCTCACACCGAATAGGCTGCTCAAAAGAACAAAGGGTGTCTGTGTTGCGAACTTTTACAAGAAACATTATTTTGAAAAGGGAGTATAGGTTGATGATAACCTTCAACATAAATAATAAGAAAGAACATGTGGAAATAAAATTCGGAACATAATTAAGACATAATGAAGCAAAAGGATAAAGAAACTTCATTTGTTTCTCACAAGTGTATCTTGTATTCCACTTTTAGCTTTTTCACTTCTTTCGTTCTTTTTCTGATTTTCATTTGGTGGCAGGTTTGCCATGAGTTCCTTCCATGCTTTACCTTCACTTCCCATTCTCTTTTTTTCTTCTCCTGATTCTATTTAACATAAATAATTGTTTTTACTTCTTACATTTCCCTCTTTATTCTCATACATATCAGCATTTCCTCTTTCAGACTGTAAGCTTTTAGAGGGCAGGAATCACTAGAAGTTGTCAAATCGACATAACTGTTACAGGTCAAAAAAAAAGGGTCCACTAAGGCTAGGAAGGCCTGTGTCGCTGTGAGGTGAAGCCAGGTGCTTTATAAATGCAGGCAGGGAAAAACGGATTTCTCCAAGGAGGAGTTAGGTGGCTAACGCTGAGTCCGCCTCCCCATCCTTATTTGGTGTTGCACACTGGTGAAAGCAGGTAAAAAAGGAATAACATCTGCATGTGGCAAGGGAATGGTTCTTTGGATTCTACGAATGTTTAATGCAATCCGTCAAAACATTTGAAACTGCAAAGGGGTTGTTTTCATCTCATGTCCTTATCTCCAAAGGCAACAGTAGGTGTGTAAGTTGTTACTTCATCAAGTGTGGTGAATGACCCTGCTTACGGCCCGCTGGCTACAGACAGTTCTGTCACTGTGGGGTAGCTGCTTGGGAGCCCAAGCCCACCTCGGATCCCATTCGCCTCAGAGACTACACACTCCTTATCATGACAATGAACCCATTTCATAGTCTTCCTTTCAGCTTTGCTTGTCAAATCATCACTCCACTCATTTCCCTATTATTTAGGTTTACTAACTATGAAGTTATTCTGGAATCTTCTATGCTATTTCCTTTCACTTGTTTCTTATGCCTCACACAGGTTGTGGAAAGTGGAAGAGAACTTTTCTCCATTGTCTGGTAAGCTATCTGCCCCTCAAGTCACAGCTTTTTGCTGCTGGGGAGACACCCAGCTCATGCAGTAGGTCATCTGCTTCTTGAACTAATTAACGATCAGTCTGTCTCTCTCACATCAGTCTCTTCTACTCAACCCTGCTCCAGAATGGAAACTCCTGAAATTCAAAACCCTGGAATTAAAAGAATAAACAAATGAAATAATCTTTGCCTCCTCTGAGCTCCCAAAGAACTCATGCACACCTCTTCCTTGTGGAAATTTTAGGTTTTCAGCTTTTGTATTGTAGACATTTTTGCATACATTAAAACTTCCAACTAAACTCTTAGTAGCTGGTGAATAGATTTGAACTTGGTTTTCCCGTAGTCCCAAATGGGAAGCGCAAGTCCTAGAACTGAGTGGATGTTCAATATACATGCAAACAGTGATGGGGCTAAACCTACCAATGAGTATAATCTAAGCAGAAGATCATTCTGCATTCAAAAAAAAAGTGAATACTTCCCAAGAAATGCAGTTCAGTTACTTACAGACATTTACAATTTAAAATATGTTAACTTAGTATAACTTGACAGATGCTTATAGAGAATATATTTGGTCACCTGTTCAAGAAGAAAATCATTGTTTTTATGTAATCAGTGTATCTGAAGTACTTGAGGGTGCTTGAAAGCAGTTGATTTTCTTAAGTAGATTAATTATTTATACTATAAATTTGTATAGTAAATTCTGCAAAGAGTATAATGCTATATTTTTATTGCATCTTCTTAAATAACAACAAATTGTCTATTAGTAAAATTCAAACCAATGAGGCTTTTTTTGTCTCCTGATGTGTTGTTAACATTAATAAAATACCAACATGACTTCTTGGCCTTCACGTGGCTGATTCACTGCTGAATGAGCCTTCACCCACACCACACTGCCTAGTTCAGACTGTGAGGGGTCCGCAGGACTTTCCCAGAGCGCCTCAGGGTCCATCGCCCAGCATCCCTTTCCCTGATCCCAGGTCTTCCACCTTCAGCTCATCCACTTGCAGCTTTCTCATTCTATATCTCCAAAGAAAATTCCTCTAGACCCGTTTTCTTCTCAAATTCTGCTTCATTCAATTTTCATTTCCATTTTCTTATTTCTAAGCCAACCTTTAGCGTTCCTTCCATGTCTCAGAATTCTGTCATGTTTATTAACTGCTTACACTCAGAAACTACACAACCCCTTCAACTGCTGGAGCCCAGCCATCAAGCTACCTGTTGACTCTGCAGCACTTCAGCCAGTCATAAAGGAGAGAAAAGAATCTACCGGAGAAGCAGAAAATTTGGTGGGGAGTTAATTCATGATGATAAGGTAGCTCTGTTTTATAAATGTGTTTATCATCATTCGTGTTGTTCTTTTCACACTTTGCCATCATGTATAAACATTGAGCACATGTTAATTTTCTCTGCAGTCAAATGAGATGTAACACTGAGTAAGTCAAGGTCATCCTGTGTGGCAGGGAAGCATGGTTTAATGAGGAGAGAAAGACCCTGCTCATGGGTAATTCCTACACACGTAGCAATTTCTCCAGTGCGGACAGGTGTCCACGGGAATCAGAAAAGGAAGCAACTACAGCCATCAAAGAGTACTTCACAAAGATGTGACGTTTGAACTGCAGCTCAGTGATTCAGTGGGCATTTGTCATGTAGATTGAGGACAGTTTGCTCCCAGAGAGAGGGGACAACCATTGCAGGGGTTTGGCAGTGTCAGAATGATATACGTTGACAAAGACCCACAAAAGGCTGTTATCTAGAGGATGGGGCACTTAAAGGAGGCAGGAAATGAGGCAAAAGAGAGAATTTTGTGTAGGATCAGAGGGGCCATTCTAAGAGTTCTGACATATTGTATATAATGGAAAGTCTTTAAAGTATGAGGGTTACACAATCCAATTTTTCAAGAAGTAATGAATACCTAACTGAAGGCTAGGAATTGCTGGGAGTTCAAAAATGGTCCAGAGGCATAAATAGAAAATGTGGGGAGTACTCCATTAGTAGTGTGTATGTGTGTGTGTGTGTGTGTGTGTGTGTGTGTGTGTCTGTGTGTGAGAGAGAGAGAGAGAGAGAGGCAGGGCAACTGGAGTGGGGGTTGATAAGGAGTACCTCAGGACAGAACTCACCCCAGGAAGTACCTAAACTAGCACAATAAGCCTGACACAATGAACACTGCTTACTTAAAAGGATGGAGGAATCTGAGTGCAACATCAGCTTTATGGCTCATGTAGAATTCATTCCTATTGTAGGCAATTAGATAAAGGTCAAGTTCCTAACAGGAGACTGAGATGTACTAGTAACTGAATGGACTGTTTTAACGCACTCCACAACACACTGGGGCCTTGAGATCCATCTAAGAGAACAGAGCCCACATGGGACAAAGTCAGTTTTCCTTTCTCTGTTGCAAACCTCTGCAGAGGGCAGTGCTAACTGAGGGGTACAGGGTTGCTGCCTATAGAGAAAGACTATGCCCAGCAGAGCATCAGGAGAAATGATCGTATGCTAATGAGCAGGACAGAGCAGCATCAGGGCCACACCACGCCCAGCAGAGAAGTGGCCGTAGGTGGGGACTGAGCAAGTAGAACATAGAGGAGAGAAGCATCCTGGGGATTCCAGATTCTTGAGGGAGCTGGATTGGCAGGGGGCTGGGCATTCTGCTTCAGCAGATGGGTGTAATATGCTAAGGACATTCATACGATGGGTGGGGATGGATGGATATCCATCTTCTTCAGTATCCAGGAAGAAGAAAGCCATACAGGATATTTAGTCTACAGCAAGAATGTTTAGCTGGTAATAGAGGTAAGGAAATACAGACACAAATAGAGGCACAAAGAGGCTGTTGGAACATCCTAAGTAAGGAATGACAAGGGCAGACCTAAGTTGAGGATAGGGCTGTGGGAAAGTAAATAAGGACTGTCTGAGGCAGAAACAGACAATTTTGGCCAACTGAAAGGACTGCTGATGATTGTCTTGTAGCATTTGCTGGCAGTGTGAGGTGCAATGATCAATGTCTGAAAGTGACCCTTAGTGCCCGTTCCGTACTGCTTACAATGAACTAGTTAGAATGACTTGGGGGCAAGGTTCTCCCTATAGAGCAGGAGGCTCCAGTCCAAGCTCAGTCACCCACAGGAACAGTGGCTTCTTTCCTGAAGAAGGGGGTTGCAGTTTCCCAAGTGTCTCAAGGAGACCAATCATTGAGCAGGTGGTTCCCTAGACCATACCTGTAGACAGTTGTCATTCAAACAGATTGTTTTGCACCAAGATCTCTGTTTATCCCCCAGTGACAAGGTGACATTCATACTTGCACTACAGTAAATGAGAATGAGAGTGGGGAAGGACAGGAGCATGAGCTATCCCAGCAAGTCATCCTGGGGTGGTGGGACAATGGCAGGGGACCAGTGGGAGTAGTGGAGGGTAACTGCTCTTCTCTTGATACTTCCTGGCTTCATCAGTTTCTTTTGTTTTTGGTAAAGTCTATCCTTAACCCATAGTACTGTGCTGCTATAGAATTTGTCTCAGACCCTGGAATATGACAGGTAATAACAGGTCTGTTAAGGGATCCACCTACCATGACCCAAGGTAGTCTTATGAATGATTCAACCACAGCTGGCAATCCTGGAATTCTAATTTGTGGTAAGAGCACGTAACATGATTAGGACTATGGTTAGACCAGAGACTTATCAAAAACAAACAACCAAACAAAATACAACTAGTAATTAACTAATACATTGACAGTGATATAGAATAAGAGGCTCTAACAGCTCCCACAGCAATGAGGATGAGCCTTGATGTAGTACACGATATACATTATGTGCCCAAAGTCTTAAGAACCTACATCTATATAGAAGGATATATGCCTCTTCAATTAGTAATGTCAATAAGTTTTCTGGGGGAAAGTAGAGTCCAATGTCAAGGAAATAGGTTAGCTGATTCAGGGAGTAGTACTTCTAGCAGACAATTACAATTAGAAGAGTACTAACTGCTTGCCATGTCCTTATTAAATTTTCATCTATTTGATTTATAAAATTGAACTAGCTGAACTTTCCTTTTGAAAATGAACAACACAGACATCTTTGCCCGAATTCTGCCTCACATTTGCTCCAAAAGAAGTCACAGCACAGAAAGAGAAAGAACCGATTTGAGACAATTCAAATGACAATGATGATCAACTCATTGCCGATATCAGAAAATTGCCCCTTTGATTCTACAAAGTTAGTTTGATCTGGATTTCAATAATTTATCTGATTCCAAGCTTCTATGCCCAATACAGTTTCGTTCGTTTGTTTTTGGCCAGTTACTCCTCAGTTCTTACAATATACCTTGTTGAAATCAACCCAGAGAAAATTAATTCTTTTTCAGGACAGACTGTGATTTTAGTCCGTGCTTTGACACAATGCGATTGTGGCAGCTGTGTGAAAAGATCAAAAGCCCTGCACCAAACATGTTTACTCCAGTCCCATTGTGAAGGACATTCCAGAAGGACAGCTTGATTCTGGGATCTGTGGGACTCTGCTCCTACATATGCCAATCTGAAATAAGACCAACTTTCAAACACTTATCTCCGATGAGGAAGATGAGAACATTAAAAGGAATGATGCTTTCATAACCACCAAGGCTTTGTTTTAATTGACTCTTCACAATTTGTCTTGTAGGGTGAATGCTGGGATCCTTTATCTACTTTTCTCATAGTTTCAAAACCAAGAAATGTTTTCATTTCAGCTCAGGGAAAATGTGACTTTTTATTGACAGCAAACACATTGTTCTCTTTTTTTTTCCAGCTTTCATCCTGCCTCACCTCTCATGTGTGTGTGTGTGTGTGTGTGTGTGTGTGTGTGTATGTGTGTGATATGCTCTTGGCCCCTTTGATGTCTGCTGATCGAACAGCATTTGGTGGGAGGAGCTGGATGCAGAAGAGAGAGCACCCCTCCTCTGCAGTATTTGCCTTTAGACTGTGAGCAGCATCTTCTCCCTAAGTCAGAGTCCGCTGCTGCTAATAGAACAGAATCCGGTGTCTCCGGAAGCAAAGACGGCTAGAGCCATGAGGAAACTTGCCAGATGAAAAGGACAGGGCCAAGGACTTGGAACACACAATAGATTGAAAAAATATAATTTATTTAAAAATGAAACCTCCTTCATAAAAATCCTTTATTGAATGCCTAGTGTGGCCAGAAGGCTGTGAAGACAACCAGATGTAGGAAGAGAGCTGAAATTGGACCAGAAGTCTCATGTTATAGAGAATAAAGCTCATACTCTTTTCTTTTTTTTTTTCCCGGAACTCTTGGTATACTTTTTTTTTAATTGTTGTTCAGTTAAAAGCTCATACTCTTTTGCCTTCCCAATTTGGCAGAAGATCCAGCTTCTACCATCCTCCCCTGAGAACCTATAGCCCAGCGACACCATCCCTCTCACTGCCTTCAGTTTGTACCTCTCACTTCCAGTCTCCAGCCACTTTGTCCATGTTGCTTCTTTTACCTGAATGTTCCCTTACTTCCCATGGCCACTCTGTAAAACTCTATCCACCAGTTTGGGGCCAGTTCAGACTTTCCTAGGCATAATTAACTCTTTCTTCTAATACATTCCCTCTGTCCTCTCAGTCTGTTTTGATATCTATCTCTTTCTTTCTATACACATACATATTCTCTCTCTCTTTCTCTCTCTCTCTCTCTCTCTCTCATTCCAAAATCTTCCAAATTCTGAAAGCCGAAAGTATTTTTTATGGCTAAGCTGGAATTGAAGTTACTTATAATATTGTTTTACCGCCACTGTTATGAGAGTTCATGCATTTTCTGGGGGAAAAGATCATGCGCTTGACCTATCCCAGGTGCCACAGAGAGTATTAGATAATTTGGTACATGCGGTTCTGCCCTAAAAGTCATGTGGACGCCAGGCGCCAGAAGAGCTCCTGGAAATTTTCGACACACCACCTCCCCTTGGATGCATAGGACCAGGTAAGGTGGCAATTTTAGTGAGGACAGGGATGTCTGGGACCAGACCCAGACCCAGACCCACATGGATTCTGCTTCTCATTTCTCTACTTTGGGGAACTACAGATACACAGGTGGCTGCAAGATGTCCATGTATGTCACGGTGATTCACTCCATTAGACAAGAGGCCTGTCTGTAGGTCTTTCCGAGATAATTCCATCCCTGTTCTTGGATTTTGCTGAGAAGGCTGCAGGCCAAATGCCCTTAAGCTTCCTAGGTGCTCCTGCATTGATTGAGGATATCTCTTAATCTGAATATTTTGTGAGGTATTATCAAAAGATTTTTTTTTTCTGTTAAGCAACACCCTTGACATTTACGTTATAGTGTGCTTTCCTGACAGCGAATCTCTTCATTTTATCACCTTTTGAAAACTATATAGGCTGAAAATTTCCCAAATCATCACATCCTGGTCCTTTTTATCCCTTCAGTTGACCTCTTTTGCATTTTACTATAGGTAGCAAGAAAAGAAAACAAAACAGGCTACATCTTTAAGATTTTATTTGGAAACCTCCTCTGAAATAGTCAGCTTTATTATTTACAAAGTCTGGTCTTCGCATAACTACAGGACAATTCTGCTAAGATTTCCTACCACTATATATCAAGATCCCCTATTCTTCAGTTTCTAATCAAAGTTCCTCATTTCCTTCAGTGCTTTCATGAACAGCGCCTGTCATGCCCATATTTTTACAATAGTATGTTCACAATGATTTAAGTATTCTTTAAGGCAATTTATGTTTTCTTTAGTGTGTTCCTCACTTCTGAGTCCTCACTAGCTGAATCATCAACATCCATATTCCTACTGACAGCCTGTTTGAGATAATCTAGGGTTTTCCTATCATGCTCCTCAAAATTCTTCCAGCCTCTGCCTACTGCCCAATTCCAAAGCCACTTCCATATTTCAGGTAGTTGTTCCAGGAGCATCCTACTTCCAGGTAGCAAAATCTGTACTCATATCTATTGCTGTAACAAATTACCATAAACTTAGTGGCTTAAAACAAATCTAGTACCTTACACTGCATTTCTGTAGGGTGAGAAGTCCAACATGGGTTTCTCAGGGCTAAAACCAAGGCTGTGTTCCTTTCTGGAAGACTAAGGAGAGAATCTGTTTCTTCCCCTTTTCCAGCTCCTAGAGGCCACCCATAATGCTCAGCCCTGGTCCTCTTCCTCCGCCCTCAAATCCAGCAATGCCGCATCTTTCTGATCCTTCCTCCATAATCACATCTGCATCTGATTCTGACCACAGCCACTGAAGATTCTTCATTTGTTAGGACTCAAGTGGTTCGGTCAGGTCTACCTGGATAATCCAGGATATCCTCCATGTCTCAGGGTGCTTAACCTCAATCACATCTGCAAAGGCCATTTCTTCCATATGAAATCACGTGTTCCAAGGACTAGCACATGAACATTTTTGGGGGAGGACATTATTCAGCCTACTACAATATTACTTTGGATTGCATAGGACCTGGTACAGCAAGTGAAAATTACATCATTAATGAAAGTTATTCTTTAATGAAGTTGACAAAAAGGTTGTCAAATTAACAATCATTTTCATGCATGGCATTTTAGCTCATACTCAGTGAATGACTGTTAATTAACCTGTTAATTTGGATTCTAGCAAGACTGGGTTTATAATATATAATAATATAATATGTAACATAATGATAATTATAATAGACTATGTTTTATAAGACTTTCTAGAACACAATATGCTTGCAGATCACACTGATTAACTAGGCAAACCATCAGATATGTTTGTTTCATGATACTTATTCTCTATGCTCAGTGTGTTTTCTGTTGTTACCCAGACAAGAAAAACTATCTACAAAATAGCATACAATGAATGTGACATGAATGTCTATTCAATTAATGCAATTATTTACATGATTTTACTTACTTTCCATGAAAAAAATAAAGTATTTTGCTTACCCAGTTAACTCTTAGTATTATTATCTTTAAAAATTTAAATTTAAGTGGTTGAACTTTAAATATCAACTCAAGATGGATGCAGTATTTACATTTATGATGGTAGCAAAATGAGATAGGTACCTTTATTATTTCTAATTAGTAGGTTAACAAAACAAAAACCAAAGAAACAAAGGACAACTCTGGCACCCGGACTATAAGAACATCTGCTGAAGTTTTAGAGCTAGTTAGCAGCAAATTCAGGTTTAAATCCAGGCCGTGTGAGTCCAGAGTCTACGACCTCAACCACCACGCTTCTCAGCTTCCTCCCAAGGACATTTACCGATGGTGGTCACTTTGTAACTAGGTAACCCTAATGCAAGCCGAGCTCCTCATTGTGAAGTGAGTCTGGCATGGACTCACTTCACGAAAACACAGTAATTTTATTGTTTTATTGTGTTTAAATACATTATCGTCAAAGTGTCTATAATCTCTCAAAGAAATAACACAGGAGGATTGCACAAGTTCACAAAGGTTCTCTTTAGACCTGTCTCTCTCACTCAAACTCTCTCACAGGCTTAGCTGCAGCTTCCAGTATCGATAAAAATATTCTGCTGCTCTGATGTCCTGAAACCAAATGCGTGTGTGTGCGTGGCTTTGTGCACTTGCACTCACACCCACACACAGTAAATCCTTACGTTTAATGAAAAGAGCACTGGGAATCAGCGCGTATGATCTATCACCTTGAACTGGAACTAGTTTATATCTTTACTCATAAAAAAGTGGATATGACTATGTGAGATTCCATCAAGTTCTGAATATTGTCCCCAACTGGAACTTAGAGATTACATTTAAAAAAAAAAAATCCTTGTTTATAACTGAAGGTTCATTAAAAAACAGTTCCAAGACTTAAACACTTTTAATCCTAATAATACATTATTTGTCTTCAATTAAGCTACTTAACATTCTATATTTCAGCTATGTCGACTTCTAAGTGAATGATAAGACTAAGAACATTTTAAAGTCCCTTTAAGCACCAACATTCTGTTATTCTTTGGTTAAGTAACTCTTACTACAGTGGGTTCAACAAATAAACTGATTTTGAAATATAACCAAGAAATGGAAATGTAAACTGTTAAGTCTTCGTGTTAATTGCATCACAATTGTGGGTTTTACTGTAGCAGGATTTGGAATGGGACTATTAGTTGCCATAGAATTTCATTTAAAGCTTTTAAGCCGAGAATATTGGGTAATAATTTCTACCGTATTCTGAAGAGAGAAGCTAGATACTTGTCTACAAACCTCTGTAAAATGTCCAATGACAATTACACTTAAGAGCTGACGTAAGAGAAGGCCACGCATCTGTTTCAGAGAGGAAACCACATAAAGGATCTTTCATAGTTGACAAGATTGTGGCATTTACCCATCTTGCCCTGTGCTTTCAATTCCCTACCACAAGTAAAGTGATGGAAGGCCAAGAGAGCTACTCATAAAGAGTGCATGTTTTCTAGCAGAAGAGACTTAAAAACATTTTTTTCTTTTATTGATTCTAGAGAGAGGGGAAGGAAGGGAACAAGAGAGGGAGAGAATCATTGATGTGAGAGAGAAACACCCATCAGTTGCTTCTTGCACATGATACCCAACCAACTGAGCCACACCAGCCAGGGCCCGGTAGAGGAGACTTTTATTGCTTTCATCCTCCACTCTGCACCTGAGCTATAGTTCCTGAGCTACAGAAACAGGTGTGCCTGCCCCATCCTGGCACCAGAGAAGAGGGGCATAACAAGAGGAGCAATTCTTGGCAAAACTCAGGGTCTTGGAGTTTGGGAGCACATATGAACACAGAGCTCCTTACCTGGAAAAATGCTTGAGACAACACTCAACATATAATGCAGAGAGAGGACAACAACGGGGTGAACTACAATCCTATAGTTTGGAAAAGCAAGAGTTTCCCAGTGACCAACTCATTGCTACAGAAGGTAACTAGGTTTAAGGTGTCTGGAAATGACTGTTTCGTGTAAAGACATGGGGACCACGGAGATGCACCAAATGTGAAAGGAGCTGAGGAAGGATCCTGAAGGGTTCAGCTAGAAACTGTCTCACTCATCAGGGACTTGTGCATGTGGGGGACCCTGTGGAAGGACTGTCCGCTTAAATGGGCCTCATGAAAAAGCTAACATTTCCATGCCCACCGTGGCAGAGGATATTTGACAGCTAAGAGAACTGAGAGAGACAGCATCAGCTAAAAAACCCAAAAAACCTCTGCTCCTTTATCTGTCACTATCTGCACCTCATGCTTTCTCCCTTGTTGCAAGTTTAAACAATTATTTATAATATTGGTATAAGTCATCAATGGATTGAGTGCCAGCCTGCAAACCAAGAGGTCACCTGTTCGATTCCTGGTCAGGGCACATGCCTGGATTGCAGGCCAGGTTCCCATTTGGAGGCATGTGAGTGGTAGCTGATCAATACCTCTCTCTCACATCGATGTTTCTCCCCCTCTCTTTCTCCCTCCCCAGCCTTCTCTCTAAAAAAAAAAGTAATAAAATCTTTTTTAAAATTCATATAAGCCATTTGGGATCTTTTTATTAAGAGGCTAGGACCTCTGAAGTGAAAATTAACTGGAAAAGTGGGGTTGCTTAACTGAAAGTGTATTGAGAAATGATGCCCTAATAGGAAATTGAAGACCAGGTGATGTAAGCTTTGTGAAAGGTGTATTCCTTTAAGCTAGGTTTCAGACATTATACAGCTGGCTTCCTGAAAAAAAAAAAAAAGAGATCAATAAGCTTCAGAATTTCTGCAGTCCAGACAAGCCTGTATTTTCTTTTTACTTTTATAAGATCTCTAGGGGCAACATCTCAAAAGCAGAAAGTTATGGAACAGCAAAGGGCCAGTAGGTGTTCACTAGGAAGAGCGATGAAGGTATGAAGCAAGCGCGGTGAAACGAAAAACAAACCAGCCAAAAAATGACCGAGGCAGAAGTTGCAAGAATGCCGCTTCTGAAAAAGCCCCTTCTGGAAGGCACTTGCTGGTTTCAGAAAGCTGTAGCATGAGCCCAGAATCTGGAATTTACTCCGTAAACATTTACTAAGTGCTGGAACGGTTCACAGAGGCGCCCTGCGCTGCCCTTTCCCTGCCCTCTTTTTCTGCATTGTGTTACAACCCAGGACTCAGGTGTTACAACTGTACTTGTGTATGAATATAAATTTATTTTAAATTATATATGTCTTAACATTAAAACAACTTTGTTGCAGCATGTCTTAAATGATTATGTTAGATAGTGGTAAGTATTAAATATTTATACACTTCTTTTTTTTTTAACAGGGCTGGTTGTGGTATGTTTTCTACATGGATTTATTTCTGGGCCCAGGTTGAGAGCTTACCACCTTCGTTCCTGAGGACCCTTGGCTTCTGGGTCCAGAATAACATGAGATCAAAGAAAAACTACCATTTCTACTGGGGAAAAAAATGCTCAACTTCTTCCCAGTTGGGCAGCCTTGGACAGGATACCTAACCTCTCTGAACCTAGATTTTGGTACCTATAAATCTAAGGGATTAAGCCAGTCTAGCGGTTTCCAAATCTTGTCTCCTGAAGTGCTAAGTTTCCTCAGAGGGAATTTAGTGCCTCTTTGAGGGCCAGCGGGAGGCTCAGGTGGCCTTATTCCCAGAGAGCAGCTCCGATCTGTTTTATATGTTGGGACTCTGTACAGGATGTCATGGGGGAGAAAAGTAGTTTATTGTTGAAAAGTTATTCATAATAATACAGAGCCATAAATTCTATAAGGTATCATACCTTACCTCCCATAAGTGAGAAGATCTCATGGCCACTTCCATTTGGGGGGCTCTCAATACATGAAGAAATGCTGCAGTAGCTCACAAAGGATGGCCATCTATGTAAGGCGTGTGACAGACATCTTCCTGGGCTGCCAGTGCCCCTCATGGCCACATGCATCAACTTATTTGGAGACAGCCTCTCAGTATGAGGTTGTTGGCAACTATGAGGCTGAGGCTGAATCGTTTTCCTGTTTCTCTCCAAATCCCACCCCCAGGATAATACCTGATCCCCTACTCTATGTATCTGAGAGTCTTAGATAACCCTTGCTTCTAAGGCTGGAATGTTCCAATAAAACCGCTCCACAGAAAAACTTCTTTATCAAGGATCAGAGAACTCCTAAGTTTTTTTAAAAATCTGTTTCTATTACATCTTTCTAGATATAATCTTATTGTGTTAACAGGGTTATTTCAAAAAATACATCATTTCAACAATTAAAATATTTGATTAGCCCAAATCCAACAAAATAGAAATTTGAATAGTTTCCTGAATATATAGTAATGGGAGCTGACAACTATTGCAGTCTATATTTAATTAATGCTGCTCATCTCATGAAAGGTAAAAATATAGTATATTATAGTATAGTATATTTTTAAGTCATCTTAGCACTAAAGGAGCAATAAAATATGAGAATGACTCATAAATAATAAAATAGCCTGTCTTTTAAACATAGAAGCGAGATTTTTTTTAAAGATTCTGCCTTCCATGGATAGTACAGTATAAAGCTGTTTATTTTAGTCATCTTCCATGGCATGCATTAAATGTCTTTTGATAACTCTGTAAAATAAATGCTGGCACTACATCTGGCCAGATACCCAAAGAATTCAAATTACTAGGGGCCTGTAACCAGTGAGAGTATTCCTTGAATTAACTGGATTCACCAGGTACAACTGTTTATGAAAAATATAACCCACAACACAACATACGGAGAAACAGGAGAACGGGAGGGGCTCATGCCTTCTTGGTGCAAGGATGGCTGAAAGCAGTGTGCATTGTTGAGAGGATTCCAATTCCTATTTGCTCCCATTCTAAGACTATGTTGGGGTCGCTAATACTTTCTAATTCCATTGATTTAGAGGCCTATGAATCAAGTGGCGGGTGCGCAGGACAGCAATCCAACCTGTGTAATCTTGTGGAGAAGCTAGCCTCGGCAACATGCTCAGGACTTTCGGTTTCAGTTTATCTTTGGCATTTCAGGATTTGACCCTCATGGTTTTGATGACTCTCAAGAGCACCTGAAGGCCCATGCCGTGTAGTAATGTGTCATTGTGTTAAGGGATGATTTAGACTCTGCATTAAAGCTTAATATGTCTCACTTAGGAGGGTCTCGCTTGGCAAATGAGTGGGCCTAGGTGGCCTCTAAATACTATACCTCAGGCTGGCTATCATTTTTCTACACTCTTGCTATCTTGGCACTAACTTTTTGGCAGTAAAATTTATGTTTTTCTTGAAAAGAAAATGTGCTAGTTCTGGGATGACAATGAAGGGAAAATAATATAAGTCAAATGCATGGTTCTTAGCCAAAAAGAAAAAGTTTTGAAAAGGGAGCAGTTGTATTAGAAAAGGCAACACTGTCGAGAGGATAAAAAGATCATTGGTTTCCAGGAGTTGCTGGGAGGTGGGAGGTGGGGCAAAAGGGCAAGAGTTGAAGAGGTGGAGAACACGGCATTTTTAGAGCAGTGAGGATATTTTATATGATACTGTAATGCTGGATATATGACATTACCTACTTGTAAAAAGCCATGTACTACACAAAAAGTGAACCATAGTGAAAACTATGAACTTTAGTCAATAATAATGTATCAATATAGGTTCATCAACTGTAACAAATGCACCACACCCATGCGAGATGCTACTAGAAAAACTGTGGGCAGGGGGATGGGGGGGGTACTTAGGAACTCTACTTTCTGCTCAATTTTTCTATAAACATAAAACTTCCTAAAAATAAAGTATATTAATTTAAAAATTGTATTAGAAGGTAGCTCATATCTATACAATGGAACAAGTATGTAAATACTGTAGAAACAGGAAAAGCGACCATGAAACCATTTCAGTGAGCGCTACGCCCTGTCCAAAAGCTGTTTATGAAATGCAAATTAAAATGTCCACAAAACTGAATAAGTAGTTATCTGGTTATGTTAAAAAAAAAAACCCTCTTGACTGAACAATGACACTGGAAGAAGACAAAAGCCTGTGCAAATATTTCTATGACACAACCAGTAGGACTACTGGACTGATGTTTTCCATGACAAATTTTTTAAAGTACTTTCGGAAATGTTCCATGTTGTAAAATTAATAGGAGAGAGCCACTGAGCTGCAAAAACATGCCTTCGAAGTTGAAGAGAGAAAATAGAGATATACTAAATAAAGATGACTTTTGCAAATGTGCACATCCAAGGTGAAGGAAGAAATTTGGAGTCTCAAGAGTCTGAAGGCGGACCATCTTCTCTGATATCTTGCAGATACAGCTCCAAACTTAGGGTCACCTTCCCAAGCTGCCGTGACCTACTTCACGCTTCTGCGTAATACGTTTCGTCTTCATCTTCATCCTTGTCCATACCTCAGCACATTTTATCATCACTGCAGCAGTTTTGCTGATTTAGGTACTAGGGGAAGATTATAATGTAATAGAGGATTGGGTTTATTTTAGTGGGCATCTTTAACAGCTATATACATAAAAAAGCCTGAAGCTTGTATGTCTAGAATTGTTAAGGGCTTGAAAAGTTCAGTTAAAATTTTCAGCTATAGCTAACTGTTTTGTGGAAAAGGGGGAATCAAACGTTCCTTGGTATTAATCAGCTGAGGATTGTGGAAGGCCTTGGGAACGTCCCTTTGTGAATAAGGTCTACTGTAACTTAAGGGAATTGGCAGCATTCAGTGTCCCAGCAAAAGGAAAATGAAAGTTCTACTTATTTCAGAATAAATGTTTGAATGATGAAGCTAACTGTACAGGAACAATGTAAGTGGAAGCCAAATGAACAAAAACAGAGGCCAATGTAACAACAACTCAGGCTAATACCTGCTTCTCTGTAGAGATCAAAACAAGTTTCCAGACAGGTAGGGTAGCTTATACTGGTGATACAGCAAATCGGAAAAGAAAAAAAAAAAAAAACATGTTTCTAGCTCAAAACATAATTAACCAGGCACTTTGCAATTACTGATAACTTGGGTTTTTCAGTCTTATCATAGATCTTCCTTGAGCTACATATGTTGCTGAGAAAATTAGCCATGTTACACAGCAATAACATCAAAGGCATTACTCTGAATAGCACCACATAAAATAAACATTGCCTTGAAAACTGGGAGGTTGCTAGGATATTATGTCAAGTGCAATCCTCTCCAGTTATATCTGATTTTTCCATTTTATATCTTCCTCAATCATTAGGGCTTAACCCTTACAGGAATTTACACGAGGATAGAGGATAGCTTACATACCTCTGCAAATATAAATTTTCCAGGGGTTCCATTCGATCCTTAGAAGGCCTTAAGCATTAGTGCTAAGAATTTTGGACAGGGTCAGTTGTTCTGGAAAAGGGCAACACTTGGGTTCTTGACCATATGGGGGTTTATACAGAACAGAAGACAGAATCAGTCTGGGTCCATGTGGACATTTTCATTTCCCTCTTTTACTTCTACAGAATGAATCAAGGGGAAAAAGACTTAGTGACAAGCCAAATCAATTATTTGAGTTATTTTAAGAAGAAGCAATTCATCGCATTGGTTGCCAAACTTAAAAATGCCTGGACAGCCTGTTCAAAGAGCCAGCAGCAGGAAGACAAGAGAGGCTATGCCAGAGACTCCTGCCAAGAAGCACCCAGAGAGCTAGGGCAGCCCCCAGTCCTGTTCATTGGCGTTTCAATGGTCCTACCCACCAGGGGACTGAGAAAGCCAGGGGGATTTCTCAGCTACTTCTATTTCCTCTATGAGCTCCTAAGATCTTTCTACTCATTCTATCCACTCTCTACACGTATATTCCTGATTCACTGATATAAACAGGAGTAGATAACACAGGGAATAATTCATTGTGAGGTTTGGATTTCTCTGCGTCCTAGTACTAATACCATGTGTATTGCACTTCACAGAACCCAAAGCATTATTGCATTCATCTCATTAAACATCAGGGCACTCCGTGAGATGGTATGACTTCTCTCATTTACAGACCAGGAACTGAGGCTCAGGGAAATTGTAACTGGCCCAAGGTATCAACACATAAGTGGCAGAGCAAGAACTTGGAAATCCAAGTCAACTGTATTGAAAATGAAACCAAAGGTCCATTCCTAATAAACTAAGCACCTAGTAAATACTTGGTTCTCGTTAGGTATTCTGCATGCTTGATGCCCTGAAATCTTGATAAAATGTAAGAGTAAAAGAAAAAAAAATCCTCACATCAGTGCAAGGTACCGCATTGTGCATAGAGATGATGTGAGAACGATCTTCCAGGAGAGATGGAGCCTGCCAAAAACAGTGAAAATGGACTTTTTAAAAGGAAAACATTAATTTTCATCCAGCTATAAACGAAGAAGATGGTGCCAAGGGGTGCTGGCCAAGAGCAGTCTCTCATTGGATAGACACCACATTCACGGTCATGGCTATTAAACTGTTGTGATTCTTATTTTTATAAATCAGTCATTGCTAATAGAGTGCTTTAATTTCTGGAATCCAAAGAGCATCTTCATCTACCACAAATGAGACAGTAAATAAAAGGGTACCTCTTCAATAACCACAAATATGTCTGGGCAAAGTCATTCCTAGTCAGTGCCAACATCTTTTTAGGAGGAAATTTACCAATGCCTAGCATTTAAAGAAATGCATTTGATGCAGAGATAAAAAGTCACTTTAAAATAAAGTCCACTTAGGCTTTCAGCCAGTGATTGCCCAAAGTTACAGACAAGCTGACTCTCCAACCAGCAAGTTTTCCTGTTCTCAAGCTTGTGTGAGGCAAGGAACTGCTGTATGTCTGCAAAGACAAATAGACTGACTGATGAACAACTCAAATATTATGATATTTTGGCACTTAAATAGAGCTGGGCCTCATATCCTGGCACACATTTGCCTCCAGGGCAAGGGAAATGAGTTTTGCTTTAAAATTAGAGGGTTTTACTTGGTTCAGGCTACAGTTGATGAGCATAGACTCCTATTTCACATATTTCACTTAGCCCTCCACCTCCCTCTGTGCATTACTGAACAGGTAAGAGCAATTTTATCTGCCCACTTTTATAAGCCAACCCTTTTGTAACTTATTAATTTGTGAAATATCTGTGTCTCATATAGTCACAGCTGCATGTCCTATCTCTCGTTCATAATTTTCCAGTTTTCTCTGAATACATTTTAGTACATGGTCCTTTGAGAAAATTCAACCTTTGGAGTAGTTTAGTGGGGATACTGTACAGCCCTTCTGGAAAATGAGCTTCTAAGAAAATGGCATATTGTACAAATTTTTATTATTAAAGTTAACACTTTTAGGTTTTTCTGGTCCTCAATTTAATGCGTTTTACAACTTTTTTTTTCAATAAAGGAAAGAAAATTAAGCTTATCCCTTCTGCACGGCTGAGCTGCTCTTCCACGAAGACCTTGCTGGGCGGCAGCCTCGCGTTTGCGCGGGCTCTTTGCTTTATCGTTCGCGGTTTCATCACTGGAGCACTGGGCTTCCCGTGCATTACGGTGGCTGCGAGTCCCTTGTCTCTGCCTCCCTCCTCCTCTTTCTCTTTTGTGTTAGTGTGTAAACACAGGAGGGCACATTGTCAAAGGGAAGAAAAGAGGAGCTGGCTAGTAAGAAAATCTCGTAAGGTAAATAAATAAGAATTCTCCAAATAAGGCCACAACGAAATCTGCTGGCTGTGCTCCTCATTGCCTTTCTCGTTCATGCATTGGTTTTACTGCATATTTAACTCTACCTGGAGTCCTGTGCTGGGGGCTGACGCGCCATGAAAGAGTCAGATGTGAATCCAGTTTTCAAGCTTTCCTTACTCTGGTAAGGGCACTGCAACAGGCTCGTGACCATAATCTGAGACAGTAATGTTTTAAATGCGAGAGAAGAGGTACAGAAAACTTGAAGAGGACATGGTTTCTACAACTCGAGAGGAATAAGGAAAAGCTTCATGGAAGAAGTTGTATTTGGGTTGGGTCTTAAAGGATAGCAGACTTGTCCTCTCTCCTCCTGAGGCTGCATTCCACCTCGTTTTCACCTTTCAAAACTCAACCTATTCCTCAAGGTTCGGTTTGGACTCTAGCCTATATATAAAGCCGTTCCTGATGCCACACCAGAAGCTGTTCATATTCTCTTTCCATTTTTTGAACCAGAGGCTACTTTCTACTTCTCTGGTGCCATCTGTCACATTCTTTCTTGTCTTATACCCTCTGTGTATATAGTGCTTGGCACTGCTGGACAGCTAGTTCTTCCCAGCTTCCCGTGCTCCTATTAGCACCTAGCCTGGTACGTATCATAGGTTCCAAATGGGTCTCTGACAAACAAATGAATGACTTCATTTGCCTTTCCCTTTATTTTTCCCACTGACCTACGGTATCAACTGCCTGTTCTTTTCTACAAAGGATTAATCCAGGCAATTGTTGCCACATCTTTGCTTATAGTGGGGGAAAATACATTAAGAAGCTTCGACATAATGGAAGTTGGAATCATAAAATAAGGCTGTATTTGCATGTTGCTTTCTAATGAGAATATATGAAACTCAGATGGAAAATCCAATCTATGAACCTTGATTTATTTTTACATTGCTTTCCATGAGTGATCAAGTTTAAAGTTGAACTTGGCTTTCATGATTGAGTCTAGTTATATTATGTTATGTTATGTTATATACCCTGATTTTAACTTTGAATTGCTATTTTCCTCTGAAACATACTGTTCCAATTTTGTCTGCTTCAGGGAAAACTCTTAGCCCATATGTAGCATTTTATAAGTAATATGAAGGTTCTCAAATGGGCATAAGCGAATGAGTATAATTGCTAACATGCCCCAAATTAAATATATTTGCAGCTAGTTTACTAATGGTAAGAAAATAAATCAGACAGTAACATTAGATTTTCAGCTCCTTAGGCCTATACCATGTGTTGAAATTTAACATTCTAGCTTCTTTAATTTGGAGCCGTGAGGTAAAGCTAGCTATAAAATTACCAAATCCTTTGACAAAGAATTGTGAGAATATGCAAACAAATTTTCTGTCAGTTACAATTATTAGCAAAATTTCACTTTCCCCTTCAGAAAGAGAATAACTTAGCATCAGGTTTTGGTCTATAAATCAATATATGAAGCAAGGAAATACAGATTTATTTATTTTTCCTTTAGTCCAACTCATCCATCCATTTATCCACCCACCCATCCATTCACCCATCCACTCATCCTCCCATCCACCCATCCATCCTGGTGTGTGCCACTGCTGTGTGCTCTCCTTGTGATTTGGATAACAATTATGCAATGTTTCACATCCTTCCAGCTCCAACTCTTACTGAAGCCATTATCCTGACTGCCTGTTTTATACTGTCTTTGACCAACTTCACACATGCTGTGACAATGCCTCCACCGCACTCTTGCTTCTTATTCTGAAGGTTCTGTGATACTGCCATGTGTGACATTTGTGGAAACGCACTTGGTACACATGTATAACCTAGAATTTCAGGGAAGTTAATGGCCATAAAGCTACTCTTAACAAACAGAGGCCAAAGCATCAGTCATCTGCGATGTGGCCAACTTGATAGGGCAGTGTCGTATAGTCGTTCACTCCCTTTCTCCTTCTTATCCCAATTCCCTCACTCTTGCTTTTGCTCTCTAGGGTAACTTCTCAAATAAACTACCTGCATACAAATTTTCATTGCAAGATGGGCTTTAAGTGGAACCAAGGATAAAATGTTTGGTATCAAGACTGACTGTACAAAGAGGTTATGATGGGATATTAGAACTGGATCAGTTACCAAATAGCAATAAGAACCCTCTGTTGGGGGTAAATGAGGTGGTGAGGAAACAGGTGCGGCAGCCACAGAGCCCATCAGTTTCACTGCTTTCTCACTGACCCTGGCATTTGAGGGTAAGCCTTTCTCCTAGATCTGAGCTTCTACGCTCTTTGCATTTTGACCCTGTCCAGCCTCTGTTTAGGATCTAATTTAAGACTTCATCCTTCTCTGGTTAAGGCCTTGTTTTGTCTGTGAGTACTTAGTCGGCACTTTGGCCTCACTCTTGAAATCTGGCTGTTCCACTGGAACTGTGCTGGCCCAATTCCTTTTGGAATCAGACTGTTCCTACTGAAAATATGCCATTCAGTTCTTGGTCCAACTTTTTGAAATCAACCCGTTTCTACTGAAACTTTGTTGATATCTGTCCTTCAGGTTATTTAGGTTTTTGCAAAAATGAGACCCTAGTTATCTAAATTCTTTGAGGGCATCCCCCTTTCAGGGACCCTGGATGATTTTATGTTCAGAAACAGCAGTTCCTCCAAATGTACATTTTTAATTGAACAGACTGAATTGACCAAAAGCAATTTAGAATGCAAATGGCCAAGATGGGGAACCTTTGAACTTCTCAAAGTTACTTTTCTTAAAACCAAATTGGATAACCATAGATCTAAAATTGTCAGAACTGAACTGAACACCTACATCTATTAGTATTTTGAGGCTACCGAACATTACCAGGAATCAAAATTGTCTCTTTGCAGAATAAAATTTTAAAATTAACTGAGACAAACAAACACTTAAAGAAAAACAAAATGGTGCTTCAAGCCACATGCTCCTCTCCCTGGTTCCCTTGTCTGAGGCTCCGCCTCCAGAGCCATTTCCTCCCCCTCCGAGCCTCTCCCCACACCCTCTTCCTCTGAATCTATCAGCACCTTCCTCTTTAAAATTAAGCCTTGTGAAAATCAAAAGGCTAAATCCCTAATTGCTGATATTCCCTGGACTAAAGCTGAACTGTGAGTCATAGTGAAAGATTTTCCCAAAGTAGCTGAAGATCTCCACTGATTTGCTGAGGGATTTAATGTAGTCATTCAAAATTATCAATCTGGATTCTCTGATTCATATCAACTAGTTTATATGCTTGTTGGCGAAGAACAGGCTCAGCATTGGCTGCAAGCTGCTGAGTGGGAAAATCCCGAAAGGTCTTTGGGATTACAGCTAGAAGCCTAGCCCCCGGCTTGTTCTATAACCAGGATTGGGAAATCACTGAATTCACTGGACAAATCCTAGGGCTTTCTCACAGTTTGTTGATTGGAACAAAATTTATGCTTTCTCACAAAAGTCTGATGAAGTTGTTCATATCATTGATTTCAGATTGTTTTCAAGGAGAATTCTGGTCTTCCTTCAGATTAACAGGCTGCACGAAGGCTTTTTAAATTTTTTTTAGTTAAAAGGATCAGAATGTAATGGGACACCGTGTCCACTCTAGATTTGGCGAGTTAGGCAAATCAGCTTGCTCACAGCCTAGATAAGCCACTTGAAGGAAGAACCGCTCAAATTCCAAGTTTTCAACTCTGGCAGATAAATGACCCTGTACAAAACCCAAAGCCTCCTAATTTCTGCTGTTACAGCAGAAAGCCAGGACATTGGAAGAGACATTGTACAAACAAGCACTTCAGGTACCTTCAGCTGTCTAACCAGCCTTCCAGCGTCTTCCTCACTCCCAGGGACGGGGCTCGGCAGCACGACAGGGCTCTTCCCAATCCTCGCTCTTACTTGGCTCTGAGGAACCACTTACCGATGCCGTAGCTACACTCTCCACGCTGCTGTAAAGCAGGCCCTGCCTCAAAGTACTCGAACAGGCCAAATAGGGGGACCTCTGATAAACTTCAACAGGTTCCTTTCTCTGAACCTACCCCTTTTTGTTTGGGCCCTTTGAGAGATACCCAGCATTTTCTCCTCTCTTTAGCTCGATTTATTTATTAGGCAGAGACTTCTTAGAAAAGAATCATGCTGGGATTTCTTTCCTCCAAAAGTGAGAAATAATTCTGTAATTTGAAAGTAGCCATCTAAATAGCCAACCAGGTAAAGTAAAGGATCCTTCAGCATCTTTTATTTGTTGCACTTCTGATAGGACTATAGCTAAATCTGAAAGCGCTGATCACTTGGTCCTAGTGGATCGGCTACCCTTCTCTTTAGGGGCAAATCTAATATTGGCAGAATCCACAGTGCACTTCTATCAAGATTCAAATAGATTCCTCAAAACTCCTTCCTACCATCAATCAACATACCATAAATAGAGAGACCCTTTAAGGTATAAAGCCTGCAATAGAAAATTATAGAACTCTGGGCCTCATTATCCCTTGCTCTAGTGCCTTTAATATTCCTATTTCGCCTGTGAGAAAAACTACAGGCCAAGGGTTGGGGGTTGTCCAGGACCTCCCAGCAAGAGACAGCATTGTGATCCCTTGGCATGCTGCTGTTCCTAACCCTCACATGCAGCTATCATCCATCCCAGCTGGGCGTGCCTTCTTTACTGTAATCGATGTATGCTTTGCATTCTGAAGCGTTCCAGTTGATGAAGCCAGCCAATGCCTTTTTTGCCTCCACTTGGGAAGGAAAACCATTCACCTGGACAGTAATGCCTCAGGGTTTTACTGAGAGCCCTTCTAATTTCCCACAAATTCTGAAGACTGATCTGGATGATATTAACTTTCCTAGAGGTTCTAATTTGTTGCGATAGGTGGACGACTTGCTTCTTTGCTCTTCCTCCCAAGTTTTCTCACAGGAAGACCGCATCTACTCACTAAAGCTTTTAGCATTTAAGGGGACATAAGGTCACCAAGGAAAAATTGCAGTTTGCCCAAACCCAAGTTCTGTATTTAGGGCACCTGATATGAGGATGAGGGTTCAGGTTCAGACAGTCTTCACGGTGTTCTAAGTTTTCAAAACCCAGAAATACGTGTCAGCTGGAGGTTTTATCAGGCTAGTTGGTTATGGCTGACATTGGACCCCAACTCTCTCTCTTAGGACCAAACCTCTGTAGGTTTTACTAAAGAACAACAACCTCGACCCAATTTTATGGGAAGAACAGGATGGCATAGTCTTATAACTTTAAGGGAGAATTTAATGAACCCCCCTGCCCTCAGGCATCCCAATGATCAGATTCCCCCTTTTCTTTTCATAAGCGGAAAGGAATGTACTTACCCCAAAACATGGGGACCACCATTGACCCATAGAGTAAGATAGCTAGCAACTGGACCCTGTGGCACAGAGGTGTCCCTCTTGCCTTAGAGCCATTACTGCCACTGTCCTTTTGGTTAAGGTCCCTGAGGAAATTGTGGAATCCTCTTATTTATCTTTTTATCCCATGTAGTAAAAGCCTTTCTGAATTCTCATCACATTCAACATTTTTCAGTCAGGCACCTCATCTTCTATAAAACCCCTTTGTGAACTGTTCCTTATATAACTCAAGATTAGAAATCCATCAGTTATTGGTTTGGTAATGGGAGAAAGCTCTAGTTTGGGCCAAATAACAACCTAGTCCTTCCAGAGACTCTAAAATTCTCACTCCTAATGCTGTACATGCATTAGCCCACGAGTACTCTGACAAAATGATAGTATTCATGAATTAATATTAGTGAGAAAGTAAGAAGCCACAAGAATGGG
>PVJD01011340.1:0-46976 GCA_004026545.1 Mormoops blainvillei | reverse complement strand
GGAAGGAAAATGGGTGTCAATATCATCAATTTCATCTCCTTAGTTACTGTGTGTGTGTAGGTAGTTCTTTTCTATTCACAGATAATTAGGTAGTATGTCTCTTTTATGTCATTTAAACATTTTAAAAATGAGTCTTCTCTGATTCATCAGAAAATGATCAAAGAAGAGCTTATTAATCCACCATTCCCCATCCAATCTGGGAAAGCATTTCAGACCCCTTGCTTTGAACTTTCATTTCGCTGTATACTTATTTCTTCCAATAACAAAACAAACACATATACAAGGCTATCATGTACCAGGCATACTTGTTCTAGTCTCTGGGAGTAAAGGGTGTGACAAAGAGACAGCAATTCTGCTCTAGTGGGATATGCGGGTGCAGAGAATCAACAAACAATATAAATAAGCGTTTTTACAGATAAATACCATAACTAAAACAGGATAACAGGATAGATAGTGTGTGCTGGGGGTTGGGTGAGGTAAAGATTTAGATGCAGTTATCGGGAAAGACTTTTCTGAGCTGAGACCTGAATAGCAAACAAGAGAACAACAAGACAGAAAATAGCAAAGGAAATGAGTTTGATGTGCTTGGAGAATGGAGAAGTCAACTATACCAGTTATGTGGCACAGGGAACCAGGGACAGAGCATATATGGTAGGATGGACTGGTGGGGGTTTTATATAGGGTCTTGCAGGCCATGGCAAGGATTTTATTCTAAGTGGGATAGGAAACTATTGGAGGGAGAGATAACATAAGAGGTTTCAAAATCCAAAAGCCACTTATGTTTTCAAAAGATTGTTTTGGATGCTGGGGTAACAACCATTTATATGGCAGCAGTAGTAGAACTTATTCAACCTTGAATTTTTTTATATTTTTCTCAATAAGCTGTATGTGTATTTTAATTTGTGACTTTTTGTTTAATTTAAAATATATAACTTTATTCTGTCCTGACCGGTGTGGCTCAGTGGGTTGGGCATACTCAGTAGACCAAAAGGTCTCTGGTTTGATTCCCAGTCAGTGCACACGCCTGGGTTGTGGGCCAGGCCCCGCTGTTGGGGACATGCAAGAGGCAACCAATCAATGCTTCTCTCTCACGTTGATGTTTCTCTCCTCTCTTTCTCCCTAACTTCCCCTCTCTCTAAAAATAAATAAAATCTTTTTTTAAAAAAGTATCTTTATTCTAAATATACATGCAAAATGAGGGAATTGGGCTTGATTAATGATCTTCAATGAGCAGTACAAAGCTATGTAACTGTACCCCCCAGGAAGAATTATGAAAATTAGCTGAATATTTTTTTCAAACTACACAAAAAGAGGGCTAATGAAGCAAACCAATATTACACGCATGTTAAAGGGTCTTCTTCAAAAAGAAAAAATTTTTAAGGATAAAAAATATGAACAACAAAATGGCAATAAATACATACTTATCAACAATTGAATCTAAAAAACAAAATAAACTAAGAAGCAGAAAAAAAACAAGCTCATAGATACAGAGAATACTTTGACAGTTGCCAGCTGGGAGGGGAGTTAGGAGAGGTCAAAAAGGTGAAGGGATTACGTATAAATTGGCTGTTACAGAGTAGCCATGGAGATGTAAAGTACAGCATAGGGAATACAGTCAATAATATTCTAATAACTATGTATGTCACAGGGTGTGAGATTTACTGGGATGATCACTTAGTAGTTATATAATGTCTAATCACCGGGGTGTATACCAGAAACAAAACATTGTATGTCAACTGTAATTTAAAAATAACAATGATTTAAAATAAAAAATTAAAAAATTAAAGCAAGGGGAAGAAAAGGGGAACAGTTAGAGTGTCACCCTGAAACCTCTGTCTCTAGAAGGAAGTAACCAAGAGTCTTTTTATCACACCTGTCGAGGGGGAAAGGGAATGTTTGTGGTGGAGCCTGAGTGCAGTGCTGTTGAGTTTCTAATGACTGGGTACCATGAGGCTTCTCGGCTTTACCAGATGACCTTCCCCCAGACCTTTATATGTCTTGCCATATTCTGGAAAACATTTATCATCTGTTGAGAAGGGAACTGAAATAGTATATCTAGAGGAAGTATTTCCAGGAAATATGCTAGACAAAAGGAAAAAAATCTTTGTTCTGCTGATCTTGGAAAATATATGGAGTTTGTACTCCACATTTTCTCTATATCTTCTCTCTTCAAAAAGACAAGGAAAAGATGATCAAACAGTTCCTTAGGATTAAAAATTAGACCCTGCGAGGCACGTCATTCAGATTTAAAATTCGAATAACTGCTACTTGTAGTCGGTGGTTACCCATATCGTCCATTTCTTGCTACAGTGTGTCAACCACTTCCCAGCCCCCTTGATATTATAGCTGAGATGGCAGAGAAAGGGATCTGTGCAGGATCACAAACTCCTGATGCTCTTTACCCAGAAAGCCAGGTACAAAAGTGGTTATCATAAAATGTAGATGAGAAGACACGGCTCTATTTGTTATCTTTGTACCTACAATGTTTACAGTTCATGCTAAGGCTTTAACTCAGAATAAACAAAGATTTCTCAATCAAAGAGAAATTTAAAATGGCGCCAAATTCATTGATAAAAGGTCGCACTACTGAAAATTCTGGACATAATGTGTTATTAGTTCATAATGAGGGGGAGACCCAAAAACCCCGGAATTACCTACAAAAAATTGTGTATTTATTCTGACATGTTAAAATTTCAGTCACCTTCAAAGTACTCTCCATTTCACACAATACACCTATCGAGGTGTTTTCTCCACTACTCAAGGTTTTTTTTCCTGGTATATTTTATTGATTATGCTATTACAGTTGTCTCATTTCTTTTCTCCCCTTAATCCCCTCACCCTACACCCTGTCCCATCATCCCCACGTAAACATTTTCCCGCAACCACTTTCCCCAGCCCCAACCCTCCCCACCTCCCAACCTCAATCCTTCCCCCATTTGGTTTTGTGGATGGGTCCTTTATGCACATTCCTTAATGACCACTCCTGTCCTTTTCCCGATAGCCCCCTCTCTCCTTCCCTCTGGTTACTGTTTGTTTTTTATTTCAATGTTGCTGGTTATATTTTGCTTGCTTGTTTATTTAGTTGATTAGGTTACACTTATAGGTGAGATCATATGGTATCTGTCTTTCACCACCCTCCTTATTTCACTTAGCATAAAGCTCTCCAATTCCATCCTCACTATCGTGAAGGGTAGTAGCTCCTTCTTTCTTTCTGCTGTGTAGTATTCCATTGTGTAAATGTACCACAGTTTTTTTAATCCACTCAATTATTGTTGGGCACTCAGGCTGCTTCCAGTTCTGGGCTATTGTAAATTGTGCTGCTATGAACACTGGGGTGCATAGGTTCTTTTGAATTGGTGTTTCAGGATTCTAGGGTACAATCCCAGCAGTGAAATTGCTAGGTCAAAAGGCAGTTCCATTTTTACTTTTTTGAGGACATTCCAAACTGTTTTCCACAGTGGCTGTACCTATCCGCTTTTCCACCAACAGTGTACTAGGGTTCCCTTTTCTAAATATCCTCGCCAGCACTTGTTGTTTGTTGATTTGTTTATGATCGCCATTCTGGCTGGAGTGAAGTGGTATCTCATTGTGGTTTTAATTTGCATCTCTCTGAGGGCTGGTGATGCTAAGTATAGTATCCTTTCATGTGTCTCTGGGCCCTGTGTATGTCCTCCTTGGAGAATTGTCTATTCGGGCCCTTTGGCCATTTTTAATTGGGTTGTTTGTGTTCCTGGAGTGGAGTCCTGTGAGTTCTTTACATACTTTGGAGATGAAACCCTTGTCCGAGGTATCACTGGAAAATATATTTTCCCATACGGTTGGTTCTCTTTTCGTTTTGCTGCTGTTTTCTTTAGCTGTGCAGAAGCTTCTTAATTTGATGAAGTCCCGTTTGTTTATTCTTTCCTTTATGTTCCTTGCTCTAGGGGACATATTGGTGAAAACACTGCTACGAGGAATATCTGAGATTTTCCTACCTGTGTTCTCCTCTAGGACTTTTATGGTGTTGTAACTTATATTTAAGTCTTTTATCCATCTTGAATTGATTTTTGTGCGCGGTGTAAGTTGGTGGTTAAATTTCATTTATTTGCGGATAGCTGTCCAGATCTCCCAACACCATTTGTTGAAGTGGTTATTTTACTCCATTTTATGCTTCTGCCCTCTTTGTTGAATATTAATTGACCGTAGAATCATGGGTTTATTTCTGAGCTCTCTATTCTGTACCATTGCTCTATGTGTCTGTTCTTATGCTACTACCAGACTGTTTTGATAACAGTGGCCTTGTAATGTAGTTTGATGTCAGGTATTGTGATGCCTCCTACTTTGTTCTTCTTTCTCAAAATTGCTGCAGCTATTTGCAGTCGTTTAATTCCATAGAAATTTTTGAAATGTTTGTTCCATATCTGTGAAATGTCATTGGCATTTTAATAGAGACTGTGTTGATTCTATAAATTGCTTTGGGTAGTATGGACATTTTGATGATGTTAATTCTTCCAATCCATGAACATGGAGTATGCTTCCATTTATTTGTGTCTTCCTTAATTTCTTTCTTCAGTGTTGTCTAGTTTTCTGAGTACAGTTCTTTAACCTCCTTGGTTAAGTTTATTCCTAGGTACTTTATTTTTCTTGTTGCTATAACAAATGGGTTTTTTGCCCTGAGTTCTGATTCTGGTATTTCGTTGGTGTACAAAATTGACTTCAATTTCTGAATACTGACTTGGTATTCTGCTGTTCTGGCAAACTCTCTTACTAGGTTGAGTAGTTTTTTGGTGGAGTCTATAGGCTTTTCTATGTACACTATCATGTCATCTGCAAACAATGACAGTTTTACTTCCTCCTTTCAAATTTAGATGCCTTTTATTTCTTTTTCTTGTCTGATGGCAGTGGCTAAGACTTCTAATACTATGTTAAATAGTAGTGGTGAAAGCAGACATCCTTGTCTTGTGCTCAATCTTAGTGGGAAAACTTTTAGTTTTTGCTCCTTCAGTGTATTGTTGGATGCAGGTTTCTCATATATATCTTTTATTATGTTGAGGTATACCCCTTTATTCCCATTTTGCTGAGTGTTTTCATCATACATGGGTGCTGTACCTTATCAAATGCTTTTTCCACATCTATTGGTATGATCATGTGATTTTGTGTCTTTCCTTTTATTTATATGATGTATTACATTTATTGATTTGCGAATATCTATCCATTCTTACCTTCCTGGTATGAATCCCTCTTGATCATGGCGAATGATCTTTTTAATGAATTGCTGGATGCAGTTTGCCAATATTTTGTTGAGGATCTTGGCATCTATGTTCATCAGTGACACTGGCCTGTAGTTTTCTTTGTTGTGGCTCTATTTGGTTTTGGGATTAGGATGATGCAAGCCTCATCAAAAGAGTTTGGGAGACTTCCTTCTTCTTGGATTTATTGGAATAGTCTCAGAAGGACAGGGGTTAGCTCTTCCTTAAATATTTTGTAAAATTCTCCTGTGAAACCGTCCAGTCCAGGGCTTTCGTGTGCCTGCTTTTTTATTACAGTTTTAATTTCACCAGCTGTTATTGGTCTGTTAAGGCTTTTCCCTTCTTCATTCAGTTTTCAAAGATTTTTTCTGGAAAATTTTTCTATAAATTGCAAAGATTTTTCTAGAAATGTGTCCATTTCACCTAGGTTTTCAAATTTCTTGGCATATAGTTGTTCATAGTAATTCCTTACAATCATTTGTATTTCTGTGGTATCAGCTGTAATTTCTCCTCTCTGATTCTATTTGAGTCCTCTCCCTTCTTTTCTCGATGAGTCTGCTTACAGGCTTGTCAATTCTGTTTATCTTTTCAAAGAACCAGCTCCTGGATTTCTTGATCCTTTGAATTGTTCTTATAGTCTCCATGTCATTCAATTCCGGTCTCATTTTGATTATTTCTTTCCTTCTGCTCACTCTGGGGTTTGTTTGTTGTTGTTTCTCCAGTTCTTGTAGATGTAGGGTTAGGTTGTTTATTTGAAATGTTTCTGTATTTTTTAGGTAGGCTTGTATTGTTATGAACTTTCCTCTTAGGACTGCCTTCACCTTATCCCATAGATTTGAGACTGTCATTTGTTCATCTGTTTCCAGAAAATTTTTTATTTCTTCTTTGATCTCATGATTGACCCATTCATTGTTTAATAGCATGCTATTCAATCTGCATGAGTTTGAATGCTTTTGAGTTTTTTCCTTGACGTTGGTTCTAGTTTTAAGCCCTAGTGGTCTGAGAAAATGTTCAATATGATTTCAATATTCTTAAATTTGTTGAGGCTTGTTTTGTGTCCCATCATGTGGTCTATCTCTGAAAATATTCCATGTGCATTTGAAAAGGATGTGTAGTTTGCTTCTTTGGGATGAAAGGTTCTATAAATATCTTAAATCCAGTTGATCTATTGTGTCGTTCAGTTCCAAAATATCCTTGTCGATTTTTGTTTGGATGATCTATCCATTGTTGACCGTGGGGTATTAAAATCTCCTACTATAAGTGTGTTGCTTATCAGTATCTTTCTTGAAGTCCTCCAGGGTCTTCTTATACATTTGAGTGCTCCTATGTTGGGTGCACATAGGCTTATAATGTTTATGTTTTCTTGATGGATTCTTCCTTTGAGTATTATGAAGTGTCCTTCAGTGTCTCTTTTTATGGACTTTTTTTGAAGTGTGTTTTGTGTGATATAAGTACTAGTACTCTGGCTTTTTTTTTTCTTCTGTCAATCTGCTTGGAATATTTTTTTCCAACCCTTTACTTTCAGTCTGTGTAGTTCTTTTGTTCTGAGGTGGGTCTCCTGTAGGCAACGCATGTGCGGGTCATGTTTTCTCATCTATTTAGCTACTGATTGCCTTTTAAATGGAGCATTTAATCCATTTACATTTAAAGTTATTATTGATAGGTACTTACTCCTTTTTTTCCCTTTGTACTTCTGTTCCTCTCTCTCTCACTCTTTTTCTTCCTCTTCTTAAAGCAGTCCCCTTAGCATACCTTGCAATGCTGGTTTGGTAGCGGTATATTCTTTTAGCCTTCTGTCTGGGAAACTCCTTATTTCTCCTTCCATTTTAATTGAGAGCTTTGCTAGGTAGAGTAGTCTTGCTTCCTGGTCTCTGCTTTTCAGTACTCAGAATATATCTTGCCATTCCCTTCTGGCTTGTAGTGTTTCTGCAGAGAAGTCAGCTGCTAGCTTTATTGGGGCTCCTTTGTATGTTGCTTCCTGTTTCTCTCTTGCTGCCTTTAAGATTCTCTCTTTGTCCTTGATATCTGCCATTTTAATTATGATATGTCTTGTGAGTCTCTTTGGGTTCCTCTTGATTTGGGACCCTCTGTGTTTCCTGGACTTGTGTGACTCTTTTTTTTCCCCAAATTGGGGAAATTTTCCATCATTACTTTTTCAAGCAGGTTTTCTATCCCTTGCTCCTCTTCTTCTCCTTCAAGTATTACCATTATATGGATATTATTACATCTCATGTTGTCCTGTATTTCCCTTAACCCCTCTTTGTTCTTTCTGAGCCTTTTCCCATTTTCTTGTTCTTTCTGGGAGTTTCTTTCTACCATGTCCTCCACCTCGCTGATTCAATCCTCTGCTTCATCTAGTCTGCTTTTGATTCCTTCTACTGGGTTCTTCAATTCAGAAATTGTATTCTCCATGTCGTCTTGGTTCTTGTTGATAGTTTCTATGTTCTTTTTCATGTTGATATAGTCTGCAGTAAGTTCCTCATAATTCCCCTGTAGTTTTTTGTAATTCTCACTGAGCTCATTAAGACACTGAGCTTCCTTATAATCATTGTTTTGAACTCAATAGCTGAAAGTTTACTTGCTTCTATTTCATTTAGCAGGCTTTCTGGGGATTCCTCCTAACCTTTCAACTGGTGTTGCTTCTTCGTCTTCCCATCACTTGGCTGTCAGAGCAAAACGACAAAGCCCAGGAAACCAAACCATGACCATAAAAATAACTCCCCCTGCAATCACACTATCAACAGCAAATAAACCAGTATTAATAAGGCTATAAAGAGATTAAGGCTATTATAAGGAGAGAAAACTATAGTATAAAATCTAGTGTCTTAATATGCACCAACTTGATGGACAAGAAATGATGTTAAAAGGGTATGTAGTAAAGAAAATATGGCAAATCATGGAGAAGACCACAGTGGATTTCATCTCGGTAGCCTCTAGTATTTACTGCTGTTTTTTTCTTTTCGGATCCACCTCTCGTAACGTCAGATGTTGACCTCGTCTGACCTTAGGCAGCCTGTTCGAGACTCCCCAGGATCTACTCTCTGTGGCTGTCTTCTTTGGTTGTTAATCTAGTCACTCTGCGCTCAGCAGTCAGGCTTAAGCACCCTACAGAGGAGCAGAATCCCTCCAGGTATTTGGGCTTGTTTCCCCTCAGGCTGCTGCTACTCAGAGGGGAGTTGGCTGTGCGAGCTCAATGGCTGCTGCCTTATGGGGGATGATTCAGCATCAGGATCCCGGAGGCTACTCTCTCAGTTCTCTCCCCAAAGTCTCCATCCCCAGTCTCTCCTCAAGCGCCTCCTGTCCACTCTGCCACCCCTTTGCAGGGATCTGTCTGTGGCTGCCACTCTGCACTCAGCAGTCGGGCTTAAGCACCACAGGGCCAGGGCAGGGTCCCTCTCAGGCTGCCTCTGTTCAGCGGAGTGGTCTGCCTCAGCAAGATGGCTTCTGCTCTGTGGGGGATGACTCAGCACTGGCATCCCAGCGGCTACTCTCTCAGTTCTTTTCCCAAAGCCTCTGCCCCAAGTCTCTCCTCAGGTGTCTCATGTCCACTCTGTCCCCACCATTGCCGGAGCCCAGGGTTAAGTGGCGGCAGATGAAAATTTATGTGTTGGTCCTTTACACGTCTCTTTCAGTCTCCAGATGCCCATCTCTGGCAGAGAGCAGCCCTGCCATTTCTTGCAGCTGGCTGTTATCTGTGTACTTTTTGGGCTCTGGTGCTGTAGGCTGGGGATCTCTGCCTATGGTTTAAGCCCTGCTCTTCTCAGGGGATCCAACTGGCTGCTTAAATATCCCCCTGGTGCTGCCGCTTGAAGGTGCCCATCCAGGCTTCTCATGTCTCTGCCGCACCCATCAGTCAGGTTGTGCTGAACTGATTCCTCTTCCTGTCCAAGGTTATAAGGCTTTTCTCTCGCCATTGTTCAGTTGTTTATTCTGTGTGATTTCTCCACACTTTAGTTGTAATTCCAGATTGGTCCTAGGAGGAGGTCGGTGTGACTTCCATTGATTCCTCTGCCATCTTGATCCCCTCTTTGTTTCAAAACAGTTTTTGAACTCATAGATTTTAATGCCTTTTAAGTGCTTCTGCCTTTTGTTTTTGTTTTGTTTTGTTTTGTTTCACCTCTTCCACAATGGCAAAACATTTCCCTTTACAGACTTTTTTCCTCCAGGGAAACAAACAAAAAAAAAGTCGCTTGGGGAGAGACCAGGTGAATAAGGGGGGTTGCTGGGTGGGGATCATGTTGTTTTTGTCAAACACTGCTGAACACTCAGCAGGGTGTGGGCAGGTGCACTAATAAATCACCCACCATGAAATGAGCAAACTCATTGAAAAAGTCTTCAAAAAAAATTCACTGAAGCTGAACACAGCCTCTCACAACAACACCATCTGGTGCACGGACAGAGATGGGTTCCTAGAATACCTAGTATAGGAAGTCGGTACTACAAGGGGCTTGCCATCCAGAAGATAATTCTGGGTTTTTCTGGGTCCCCCCTTGTAAATTAAGCACAGTGAGAGATAAACAACAATAACTAATAATAAAGTAGAATAATTATAATATGTGAATGTGACCTCTCACTCCCTCTCTCTCCCCAGTACCTTTTATATATTCCAGTCCTACCCTATTCCTGAGTCTGTGTAACCATCCCTTACTCGCAAGAAATAGCTTGTTGTCACTTGTTTCAGGGGATGCCTTGCTGAAGTCTTCATATAAGCTCGATATCTGGTAAACACATCCCTATCAACTGGAACACGCTTTTTGTTCATGTCTTCCAGCCCCAAATTTAATGTCTTTTCTATCTTTAAGCACTTAATCACACATTGTGGCTGTAACTTTTGCATTTAAGGTGCAACAGCAAAACTCGCACAAATTTCTTCTTCCTTCTTCACAATTTCATGAATAAAATATTCATTTTACTGTAGATCTTAACGATCCGAGAATGGCTTTTTTTTTAGTTTCTCATGTCAAGAGCGTTCACCTTTTCACTTAAAGGAAGCACTTTACAGCTTCTCTTGCACGTTCAAATTGCCGGCAGCACTGCTCTTGTGCTTTGGGACCATTAGGTAAAACAAGAGTTATTAAACACAAACACTGTGATACCATGACAGTGGATTTGGTAACTGAGATGATTAGCCAGTGACTAACAGGCAGGTAGTACAGCCTAGACACACTGGGCAAAGGGATAATTCACATCCCGGGTGGGATGAAGCAGGATGGTGCCAAATTTCATTATATTCCTCAGTATAGCGTACAATTTAAAACTTATGAATTGTTTATTTCTGGGATTTTCCATTTAATATTTTCAGACAGTGGGTGACTTACCATAAGTAACTGAAACCACAGCAAGTGAAACTGTGGGCAGGCAGTGGGGGAGCAGGGGTCAGACGGGGACACTAGCATAATAAACTGTCTGCGGGGATACCAGTGAAACTCACTAGATGATGTGTGCTACTGAGTCTCCTATACATGACTGGCAGCCAGAGCTTAAGAGCAGGAAGAAAACACTGGAACCAGGAACAGAAGTCCCTTCTGCTTCCAGAGATTCTTTGGGACCCCCCCTGGCAAAATCTAACATTGTGCCAACTGGCAAAAAATAAAAGAGTAAATTTAGAACTGAGAGGCATTAAACTGGTTACCTGTGCAGTTGAAATATAACTGGCCATGAGGTGATAACTACTGAACCTGAATAATGGGTACACAAGATTATTACGTTATTCTGTATATTTGAAAATTTCCATAATAAAGGTTTTTTGTTTTTGCTTTCCTAAAGCATGGGATCTGAAGTCAACCTGCCTGATATTAAACCTTGACCACTAGCTGGTCAACTGTTTTAGAGGTAATAACAGTACTTACCTCATTTGGGGTATAGGAACGGTTGAAATAGATATTATGTGCAAAGCAGTTAGTGCAGACCTGCTATGTTCTCAATAAATCTTACTTATTATTATTATTTGTATTATTTACTGGTGCTGATTTTTAATTTTTAAGATACTTAATATTAGTACTACACCATAAATATAAACATCTGTAAAAACAGAAGCTGGTAATTCATAAACAATTATTCCACATATTCAGGTGGTTTGACTTTCAGAATACTACAATATAGATCTGTTATAAATTTATCCTTCAAAGAATAATTTACCTTATCCTTGATTTTGTCAGCTCTAGCATCCAAAGGCTGGTTTTTGTTTTGATCCTGATTACATTTTCGGTTTCCTCCACCTGAGCTTATACTTTTAGTCTGTCCCATGGAACTGGAAGCAGTAGTGGATAGTACAGATGTGTTGATACCCGATACAGATGATGTACTGTTACCATTTATTGACCCATTAACACCTTGAAAATAAAAATAAAGATGTCCATACAAAAGAATTTATTCAGCCATATAAAAGAATAAAATAATGATATATACTACAATGCAGATGATTCTCAAAAACATAATGCTAAGTGAAAGAAGCCAGGCACAAAGGTCCCAAATTATATGATTTAATCTATGAGATATTCATTACATATAAATCCTTTTGGGGTGATGAAATATTTTGAAACTACATGGAGGTGATGGTTGTACAACAACATGAATGCCTTAAGTGTCACTGAATTATTCACCTTAAAAAGGTGAATTTTATGTTTATGTGGTTTTCACTTCAATTTTTAAAAATGTTTAAAAGATAATTATATGCAAAAATTCATCTTTTCAGAGCACACTCCCCTAAATACTAACTCAAGCGAAAAGAAAGATAATAATAATAAGCCATCTAAAATGCTATTATAATTTGCAAATGATAGTCTAACAACCATTAACTACAGAAATATTAATGATCTTTTAAAAGAAAAAAGGGATACTAGAATATTAGTCTTAATAAACTTAATGCTTAATTAAAGCACAATATCATTTTGAATTATATAAAAAAGCTAATGTGATACATAGAAAAAGCAGCAGAGTTTGGAGTTAGAAGACCTGGGTTCAAATCCTGACTATGCTACATCAATCTGTAAGTAACACTTCCTTGAATAACTTATTTAACCTTGGTTCCAAAAAAATACTAACTGGTATCCAACATCAGTTGCCAAATGAGAATACTTCCAGTCTTGAGGAGTTACTATAAGAATTAAGCAAGATAATGTGAAATGCTATATAAGTGTTATTAAACTTGAACTCTACTGAAAATAGATACTGAAACGTAGGATTTTTAATACTTCATTTAACTTAACATGGATACCTTTTTCAGGACCATTTCGGTTACTTTTTCCTGAACTCCTTGAATGGAATGAAGAAGAATCATGATTCTGGGCTGGAGGAGCAAACAGTGGTGGAATTCCCAGTAATGGCGGAAAGAAGGTTGCCCCTGTACGAGTGTGAACATCTGTTGTTCGCCACCATTCTGCACCTCAAAACCAAACACCAAACAAACAAGCAAAAATATTTGAATTAGCTTTCTAGTTAATGTAACAGTGCTTTTTATATTCTTAAAAAAAATGTTCTAGTTTCAACTTGGAACAGAATTGCTGAATTACACATAGTTCTGATCATCTTTCTAATTGTAGGATTGCTAATTAGAAGTTTTACTCTCATCATTCCTCTCATTAAGAGTTTATCCAAGAATCTTCACTCAGCAGCTTCCTTAGATTCCAGTTTATAAAGAACAAAGGTAGCCTATGGTTTTAAAAGTAAACTGGAAAACGGGAATATTAAACAATTATTTGACTCTTTGATGACTTGTACCATAATTGTCTAAAATAGTAAAGAAAAATATTTAAGATTATGCCAATCTATTTTAACACCTTAGAATTTAAGCTTACCACCTACGACAGATGGGAAAAATTTCCTCCAAATATATAGATTATAGATCTGACTCTGATTAATCAGGTTGTTTAAACGAAGACTACTGTAATCCAGTATACCTTAATTGCATTTATGGGAGAAAACATTCTATACTCAAAAACATAAAGACAGCAAAATCAGTAAGACTTTTTTTTTCTTTTTTCTTTTGGTACTACGAATGAAAGTGCTCAAAGAAGATTTCAAAACAAGTTATGTTACATTAAAATAAAGGATTTATAAAGATTTTCCCCTTAAGTTAATGAAAAAGCTTAAACTTTGGTCCTACTTCCTTTCATAAATTACAAATAGCAATCACTGTTTTATCATTGTAAAATAACTAAATGTAGAAAACCATCAAATGTAATTTAGATGTTCAAACTGTGGCTCTCAGTTAAAACTTCTGAAAAAGAAGAGAAGCCAAATTTTATAGAAAACATTTTGCAAGGCAGGGTGAACATTAAGAAAAGATTTGAAAATAATCCCAAGGCAAGTCTTGTACTGCTCTGTCTAAAATATCAGAAATAATCATTTCCAACTGATTAACCTGCTATATTAACAAATTAGTTATAACCTTTGAGGCTAATCTTCCAAGATATATGCAATATTTTTCATTGATTCTAACAACCATAAGGAAATCAGAGGGAAAACCCCAATACTATAACATGGGAAAACTTCAATATTGTCAGTATACTATAATGATATGCTCTTTAAAGCTTTTCTGGGAATATCACTCTACATTAAAAATAGGATATAAAGCAATGTGCACCTCCATTATCTAATGGCAAACCATGTGTTTTTAAAAAGTTAGACGTTCACGGTGGCTGCCACTCCAAAAGCTCTAAAAAACAGTATAAGCAGAAAACAGCAAAAGCTATTCTTCTGCACTGCAGGAAGGTGCTGCTAGGGAAATGACACCAACGTATATTCAGTAGAGCCTGACTGATGGGAACTCAACCAAGAATAACTACACAAAAGCATTTACCATTTATCCACTATTTAGATGAAAGAAGTGTATTTAGAGAGGAAGAAAAGCTGTATATTGGGCTTGTATCAGCATAGCTGGAATCTACTGTTATTTATAGGTTTCAAAACTAGGTTCCATATAACTGACACAAGGGGACTGAGGTGTTCCAAAGATATTTATGTTATTTAATGTAGAGTCTATAATTAAAACATTACAGTTGAATGTATAGACTTTGCAAACAACCAACAAATTATCAAGGTAATCAAAATGCAGTGAGATTCAAATATTTTAGATGTAAACTCAGGAAAAAACAGAAAAGTATACTTTAAAATGTCAATGGTAAATAAGTACACAATAGAGACTAGAAAAAATGGGGGAAAAGTATGTAATAAATAAGCCGACACTACAAGCAATAAAAACAAGCAAATAAGGTCAACCAAATAAAAAGATAAAAATGGTAGAGCTTCTGACTACAAACTTCTAAAATGTCTAATATTTCATAGGAAATAATATAGTTTTTGTTAAATAAGAGCTTATTTGTCTTCCAAATTGAATAAAATAAAAAATTTAGTCACTTACAAACTAGCTTGTTTAAAAAGTGATATATACAAAACAAGGATTACATAAATCAGCACATGATGAATCTCTAAATGTATTCAAAGGGCATAACAGCATAGAAGCAACATTAATCATATTCAATGGAAAGATTCTAATACTTCAGAGATACACTAAATCTCAATTTGAATGTAGAAGGTATAGCAGAATTTTAAAATCTTTCATACTTTGATAGAGTCAGATACTTCAAAAAATTCATGGCAATATAATATAAAAATATAATAACCAAAAGTTGTGTATATTTTTAAAGATATTGTGATGAAATACAATTTCAATATTAAATAAACATAATTTTATTATACTAAGATCCATTAAACAGTGCATTTGTTAATTTATGATCTGAAATGCAGAATAATTTACATGTCCATAAAATTGAAAAATAAAGTCTTACTCATTTAAAAATCCTAGTAAGTTCTTCTCTGTGTGTTTTCATTTATTTATTAGATGATTTCAAAAATTTGGCACTTTCATTACTCTTGTGAATAAAGCCAACTACAGAGAATTAAAATTTGTTATTATACCAAAACTACAACTCAAGTAAGTCCTCTACAATTAGGCACAGTCTCTGTTCATTTGGCAAAATAATATGCTTCTACAGTCATACTTTTATCACTGAAGACTGTGTCTTGAAACTATTTGTTTATCCATCTCCTAAAAGCTATTGACAACATAACATATATTATGTTAGTATATTTCTCAGAGCCTGGCCCAGTGCACAGAACATAGTAAATGCTCAAAGAATTATGTACGATAAATGAGTGAAAACTTTATGTACAACCGGTAAGGGAATTAATTTTTTTTTCTATAGAGCGAAAGTATCAACATTATTGAAGTTCAGATGAGTAATTCTTTATACTTGTTAGCCACCTTTCCAGTGCAGACGGCACTGGATTTTAACAATACAGTAATTACACTGTGGTTTAGAAATGCTCCAAAGCAATACTATAATAAATTGCAATGAAGATACCAGTAACCATCTATATTAATATCACCTATTTTGATTTTTATTCAGCAATCCTATATTTCAGCAAATATCTACTGAACGCTTATCTTGGTAAACAACCATTCTAGAAACTGACTGAACTAAATTTCTATTTGTATTTTTAAAGCAAATATTAAGACAGTTTAAGACTTTATTTTAACTTTCTACTCACAGTACCCCTCGCCACCATCCCTCCTCCTCTAGACAACTAGATTTAAGGAATAATATAATTCAGAAAACAGTGCTTGAAATATACAGTCAACCATATTTCCACCACATATATGTAAGCACTTGACAATTTATTAGTCATTAAAGTGGAGAAGAGAAAAATAATAGTGATAGTTACCAATTATGTACTAATTATGTGTGCCAGTCACTGCATTCAGTGCCAAACATGGCTTATCTCTAATCTTCACAAGAACCCTAAGAGCAGGTATTATTACTACCATCCTCATTTCTCAGATGAGAAAACTATGGCTGAGAGGTCAGATTACTTGTTCAAGGTCACATAGCTAACATGTCGCAAAGCCAGATTTAAATTTGGGTCTATATATAGAGTTAAGTTCTAACTTTTAACATCCCTTATTAAAATTTATTAAAGTAAAATTAATCACTGAAACACTTTAGTCTTTCAAAATAATATAACAAGAAAAATTATAGCATGTTTGTCTAAATTAAGCTTTAATTGGTGTCTTACTGAACTCCTGAATTCTCATAATCTGTAGAATTTGAGATCGTTCTGGTTTTCCTGCCATGCATGTGGTGCAAATCTATAGTTGTTTTGATTGAATATAAAAAAATATAAAAATTTCAGAGCTAAGTTTATCTTCTTGACAGAGTACAGAGAAGTAAGAATTCAAAATGAAAGTACAGAGATTTTCATTTTAAGAACTGGACTTCAGTTTTCCAGTATAAGTTATATTTTTAAAATCAAAGCTGAAAAAATTCATCAAACACTACACTTACAATACATACACATTTTTGCATATTATACTTCAGTGAAAAGCAAGAGGAAAACTTGGCCTAGATACTCACTTTTGGTGCAGATGCCAATTTCTCTAGCTAAACCCTTGAATACCTAATGATTGGTACTGCCACGTAGCACACGTAGCATGGGTTTCTTTGCGCATGATAAATAGAATTGAGAAAATTCTTGCACAAGAGTTTTAATATACCAGGCATTAGACTATTCTTTTTATTCAATTTAATAAACAAATGACTGCTTGAACATTTTCAAGCTTTCCTCCTTTCCTTGAACACTGTTTGTAACAGATGTTTACCTGGAAAAGATGCTAGTTGGGGATGTGCGGCTAAGGCTGTGGGTGTACCAAGTGTCCCCAAACCACCAAATTCTGAATGCCCTGAGCTGGCTGAATGTAGACCAAAGATTGGGTGGCTGACCATTGGGAAGGCACTCGACACTGTGGACAGGTTAAACGGTTGATCCCCAGCTGCTCTGAATAAATGTCCTGGGAGGGAAAAGAACACACTTAAAGTTGTACTATCAAAACAGATGAGATTTATCTGATTTTCGACATTCATAAATGAGATAAAATTTATAATTTCTCATGTATTAAAGTTTTATTTTACATTTTTTCTTTTGCATTTCTACTCTTCAAAACCTACAGAATAAAATGTTTCTAGAAACATTAAAGTACTCTAATAAACATAATTAAAATGAATGGTATAACTTTATTTACTCTGAGAAATGATGCTTCAAGCAAATAATTTTCACTAATTACATTAGTTTGACCTGCAGAAGTGAGGCAAACTTTCTGTTAATACATGTACATTAATATATTACCAATTTTTTCACTCATAAGGAAAATAAAAACATCTTATTAACCTAAGGTTCAAAAGCAATGAAATAAATCCAGAATCTGCCATCGTCATTACTCAAATTATCATACAACTAGACAAAGAGTTTGCAGTTTCCACGTGCCAGAACTGAAGCTATGTTCTCTAATACCTTTTAGATGATGAGAGTTGATACCAAAAAGGAATTATATTCTAGCCTAATAACACAATGAATAATACAACATAAAGATTTAATGAATAAATTTACTAAGACTATTTCTAAATGCATCCAAGGGCACTTACCAATATAAGAATCTTTTTTTTAACTTTGTGGTAGAAATATCATATTCAATTCTAACCTCCATATCATATTCAATTGAAATGTGTGAATTTACAATCTCCACTTTTACCCTAAGGAGAGTCTAGTAGTAAGTATTATAATCCCAGGTTGGAGTGTTATACAATTAAACATACGATCTGTTTTTCATAATTTGTAGCGATTTTGCAGAAGATCTGTTAATACTTTGAAATCTACCCTTTACTTCCAGAAAATAATTAAGTTTCCCTGGCTTGATAGTATAAAAGCAATATCAAACCCTATACTCCAGGCTATTTTAAGAATTTACCACGCGAACGGTATTGTGCTCTGTGTTAAAATAAGAATAAGTCTTTCTTACTATCACCAGTTTATATCAGACTTGGCTCTGCATTTTAATTTAATTAGTCTTAACACAAGATGTTTGAAGTAAATTTTAAAATATGTTAAAAATAAGTATACATTTTATTATTTAGTTATTAAAAATATCTCTATTTGCTTTTTTATTCTGAAAACCAAGATGAAGTCATCAAAAGGTCAGACGGTGCCCTGAGAAACTATATCCTTTACTGAAATAACACTATTTTTATTAAAGTAGTAAGTTTTAAATAAATTGTATCAAGTCACAAATATGTCTCATATCAGCCTATAAAGTAAAAAGTTATGATTGAAGATCAAGCTTCCACTATACAAAGCAATAAGTAGGTCTCACAGGGAAGATTCTCCAAGTCTTTATGATAAGGGCCCAGAAAGAGGCAGAGGAGAGAACAAGGAAAGGACACAAACCTAGGTATCTTTTCTAAGTCAGCCAGTCTTTCCGTTCATCAAAGCCTAAACAGAAAATTTGTGAATTTGATACTTCTGCGTTACCAGAGTTCTAGACTGCATGACACTGAAGCTCAGTTAAACACAAAACAGGGCATGCTACTGGGAAAAAGTGTTACTGAACTATCACTACCTTGAAGACTAGTGATAGGCTTCAAGAAAGACTGTGTGTGTTTTTTTAGCAAATTCTCAAAACTCCTGCTCTTTAAAAAAAAAAGGAGCACGTAACGTTAAGAACCGGTATTTAGTTTCACATGTTATTGCATGTAAAATCAGTGGTTCTCACCAAAGAATTCAACTTCTTGAATCAGATGTGCTTAATCAAATGTTTTATTTAAAAACATATTATGATCAGTTACGGTTCCTTTCTACTTCAGTTTTCTTGATAAGTAAGTTGAACTGAACACTCTAGTTTCGGGATTTTAGAATCATTTATCATTTATACTTTATAAATAATAATTCTTAAATTATATTTGCTTAAATTATATATATGTATATATATGGCAGCGATTTAATACAAAAAATTGAGAGGTAAATGCAAAACTACATAAAATATAAAAATTCATAAGAGACTGAAATTATAAAGGGTCAGAAACTCATAAAATACCTCTACAAAACCTAATAAATTGGTAGTAAGCAGCATTCTTCGATGCATAGTTAAAACATTAATTTTAATTTTATGTTTTATTTAATAAGAAGTCAATGAGCTAAACTTTGGAGACTCATGGACAGAAAACATGAGCAATACCTAAATAAAGTTGTCACTCCTGCAGAAATAATTATGAACTAATTTTACACAATTTGGTAACAAAATGAAATTCTTTTTTTAACTCTAAAAAGAGTGACATCTAGAAGGAACTGAGTAGAAAATTCATACAAAATATAAGTGTATTCACCAAGGATTCAAATGGAAAAAAAAAGTATAATCCTGGACACAATTACACCTACAGTTATCAACATTACAAAGAGGCTGCCTTACTCTATTTTGTTATTCTTTCTTATAAATTTCATGGAGAAGATAATGAAAGCACAGAAAGCATCCAAGTGACAATGGAATCTATAGGGTCTATTCCTTGATGGTGAGAAAAGATTCACTTTCCTATTTAGAAAAGCACAATATAATAATTATGGTGAGACCATGCACTATCAAAAATACACAATAGACTTTCTCTGCTATATATGGATAAAGTTGTATCATAGAAGGGAATAATTTCATAATACATCTATAATTTTTACTATTTTTGCCTTTATAGTAAGAGTGCATAGTCAGTGATACAAAAAATATTTATTAAAAGGCTCTGAAACACTATACATAATTTTAGTATTGATTTTCTACTACCTTTAAGAAACACAGATACTAATTTCATATAAAAATCTTCCAGAATTATTGATATTTATTCAACAGATTCAGTAATTCAGACATTTCATGAACATGCCTATTAAGTATCAGGTGCTGCATTTAGTAACTGGCACAAGGGGATGAATAAGAGATAATCCTTGACCTCAAGGAACGCATGGTTTGACCATAATTTAAATAGTATGAATATTTTTTACACTATAATGTACAAATCAAGTTAGTTAATATTTCATTACTATAAACTGGTAGTGTCATATACAAGACTAAGTAATAGATCCCAAATATATAAAAGAGCATCTCATACATAATAGATATACATAATAAATATCTGATGAGTGAATCAATTCACTACTCATTAAGAGCAGAAGAGTCACATCCCTGGGACTGATTCCAAAGGCCTTCAACCCAAACAAGAAGTTGTCTTAAATCTTCAAGTAAATTTGCAAAGATGTTTCCTAGCTTCCTTTCGCCTTCTCCAACCCTTCTGTACTGACTTAAAAAAAAAAAATTACCACTCGGCTCTTTGTTCCTCCTTGATTCCATTTAGGTCACATGTTGAATTTGATCACACAAAATGCTACCACCTCCAATACCTTAAATTCTTAAACTTTACTCTAACCATATTTCCATTTCCTTCTTTCTCAGCATGACCTCTGGTCTCTCCCACTCTTCTACCACTCTCCTGACCCTACCTCTCCTTTCCTCTCAGTCCCGTCACCCCATCTCTCCTGTGTTAACGTTGAAGAAAAAGTCTTATGCCTATATACCAACTTCCTCCCCACTTCTCAGAATCTTTAATATTTCTGCCAAGTCCCAAGCCTTCCTTCAACTTTGTCTGTAAAGTTACTAAAATTTTTGTAATCACTAGATCCCACTACTCTTTACTCTTCTTATTCTTAATGTCTCTATATAAATCTGGCATTGCTGGTTGCCTCTTTTTATTGAAGCTCATGTTTACCCTTTAAGTTTCAGGTCATGGGACTATCTTAATCCTCTTCTTAACTATCTGTCTTTCAATAATACTATTGTCTGCTTTATTGGATTTGTTTTCTTTTCTACATGTAAGCATTTCTAAAAAGTGTTGTCCAGCAATCCCTTTTTTTCTCTTCATGCTTTCTTCCTCAATTTTACGTTCTTTCACTGTTTGAACTAACACTTCTATGATGGAGTATATTCTAAATTAGGAGTTTCGCTCCTTGAGAGCAAACAATAAATCTCATTCATCTTTGTATTCCCTATACCTGGCATAATATGAAACACAGTTTTAAGTATTTAGCAAAAGTGTCCCACTGTTGGATTTTTGGTCACATAATTTCTTCTACTTCAGATTGCCCCCATGCCTATATAACATGCTCTTTGACTTCTTTTGCCTTTTATAATCCAATGTAAACTTTCCTAATCATCTAAAAACACAGATTGCCCAAGAAGTATTCCTGAATCTCCCAGACAGGTGTTTTTTGCCTTCTTTGAAGACTCCTAAGTATTCACAATCTATTTATCACACCATTACTAGGATACAAGGTTATGATGAAAAGAGTCATTTCTTAACCATTTTTATTCTCTAAAAAGATACCATATAAAGCAAACTGTTTTCAGTTACAGAGACATTTCCTAACACTGCTATGGACAACTCTAAAAGGCTAGACCTCAATTCTTTGTTTCCCCCTTCTTTTAAAAGACCAAAATAACCAGGAGTCATTCTTTAAAGTGAGTAAAAATACATCTCACTTTTTTATCAGCTCCAGTTATAAAAGGCATTCACGACATTACTAAGAGCTCTCTGAGTAATCGCAAGCTGAGTTAACGACATCCATGTGTGGCTTTAATCTTACACAATAGGGAGCGCTGTTTAGATAATACCCTTGGTTCCACTGCCAGGAAAATGCTCTTAGTCTTCTGCGAATGTCTTGATATTTCAAGCTACTATTCACAAAGTGATTTTTGATCATAAATTGGTGATGGTTCAGTTACTACTGTAACTACATTGAAAACAAAACAAATTCTGTATTGACAAAAGAGCAAAATGATATCTTCTTAAATGAAACAAAACATGACGCAAGTCAAACTGGCTACATGAACCTTACAACCAAAAAATAAATTCATTTGAATATTAGAATACTCAACTTTTGAAGAAGTAACTTTTTTCTTTTCTTTTTCTTTAGTCATACATTGCATGTTTTGTTTTATTTTAAGATTTTATTTATTTTATTTTTAGACAGAGGGGAAGGGAGGGAGAGAAACATCAATGTGTCGTTGCCCCTTGCACGCCCCCCTTGGGGACCTGGTCCACAGCCCAGGCATGTGCCCCGACTGGGGAATCAAACCGGCGACCCCTTGGTTCGCAGGTCGATGTCCAGTCCACTGAGCCACACCAGTCAGGGCGGGAAGTAACTTTTTTCTACATTAATATACCTAATATCAGAAGATGCTCCCAAATATAAGCTTTTTATAATTAAAACTCTCAAATTTTGCTTCCAGGAAACATTTGCAAGTTGATAAATTATATCATGAAATGAAAACACTTTTAGAAGACCACAATTATTCTTTTTAACAGGTATTAACATTCAAACATAGTTTCATATTATGAATGAAACTTTTATTTTAGTTTCTGTTTTAAGTGATAGGCAACAAGGTACACATTTTACATAATAAAAACTCATAGACAACTTTAATATCTAAGTTCTCAACTTATAATATGCTAAATACTTTTTAGCAGATTCAAATTCTACTAGCCAATCCATGTATAAGTGATTAAAAGTAGCAACACATAATACCAGTGTCTCAGTAACAAGGCATGGTAACTACAAATGCCTTTGTTAATGTTAATAAACTTCATACCACAACACAATAAGGATATTTTTCTCCCACGAGAAAACCTAAACTACCTGTGAACAAAGTCTCCTATCGATCAGGAAAGGTCCAGATAGCAAATTAAAACAAAATAATGATATGGAATAGAATGCTAAATCATCTAATCTTTTAAAAAATCAAGGAGACTGTTTATTATGATAGAACTCCATATACGTTGCTTTGTGTGTGATAAAAATGTCTTTAATCTTTCACTGCTACTTAAATGTTGCAACATGTCTTCAAACTCATCTCTAGCTCTTTAGAATTGTAAGTGTAATTTTACAGCATTGCAAAGTCAGCCTCTCATATACAACCTGTAAATCCTCAAAAATGGTATTGCATTAAAATAAAGGTCACATGAGCACCAATAACAACTGAGTATAATAATGAAAGGGAAGAGCATCAAAAACATTATAAAAGAAATGCTCAAATTACTGGTTCACATATAAATATCCTTAAATTCAAAATGTACAAATTCTGTAAACTTGAACTTTGATTAAAGGACAGAATTCTATAGTTAATGGTGACATTTTCTTCCAAATAATCTTCATTTATTCTTGTATTCTTGTAACTTTTTCAGCCCATTAACCTTTATATTTTAACAGACAAAATATGCATGGTATAGAAATAAAGTATTTTACTTATACGTATTTATTTTGAGATTATTTTAGACTAAAAAGAGATACAAAAATAGTCCAGAGTCCTAACCTCCCCTATGTTAACATCTTACCAGACAAAAACAATTTTAAAAACCAAGAAATAAACTTTGATTAATTAACTAAAGAATTTATTCAGATATCATTTGTATTCCCACTAATTTTTCTATCCCAAAACCAAATCCAGAATCCCACATTACATTTAGTTGCTGTGTCGCCTTAAATTTTCTGCAATGTGTGACAGTTTCTCAGGACCTTGATACATTGAAGAGTACCGGGTCAGGTATTTTACTGAATGTTTCTTAATGTGCGTTCCTAAAGTTTTCTCATGATTAGAAGAGCGTATGCCTTGCTGGGAAGGATGTTCAATGTGCCCTTCTCAGCGCAGCACACCAGGGCCCACGGTGTCACTATGCAGTACTGGTGATACATCTTTGATCACTTGCTTAAGTTGGTATCTGCCAGGATTCTATGCAAACTTACTATTTTCTTTTCAGTCAGTCTTTTTTTTTTATTAGAAAACATGACATCAAAAGCCTAGGTAGCCTGGGGAACTAAAGTTGTCACTCTATAACACTGAACATGGTGAACAAGCTTTTGATTCAGTTCAGCAAAAAGGTATCAATACTCAGGCAAATGACTGTTCTCAAAAGACAGAAGCTGTTTCTCTTTTATAATAAGTATTTCTGTTAGAGCTAATGAAAGGATTTAGAATTCTAAATTAAAATGCTAAAAATAAATAATATTTTATATATACTTCCATATTCAAATATAGATACACTTTAACAATGGAATAGAAAAACATAATTTAATTCTAAAATCTTGTTTTGCTTATATTTTAATATATTGTCTTAGTTTTCCCATAATGGGCAAAAATTATTAAAATCAGCTTTCAAAGTATACTTGGCATATTAATTTGCTGGGGCTGCTGTAACAAAGTACTACAAACTGGGTAGCTTAAGACAACAGAAATTTATTGTCTCACATGCTGGAGGCTAAAGTCTAAAATGAAGGTTTTGGCAGCACCACGTTCCCTTTGAAGGTGCTAAGGAAGAATCTGTCTGTTCCAGGCTTCTCTCCCAGCTTGCAGTGTCCTCAGGCATTCTTCCTACATTTTCACGTGGGCATGTCTCCGTGTCCCAAAGTCCTCCTTTTATAAGGATACCAGTCATATTGATTTAGAGCCTACACTAACAACCTCATTATAACTTGATTACCTTATTTTTACCTTGATTAGCTCTGTAAAGGCTCTATCTCCAAACAGCTCACATTCTGAGACACTGGGTTTAATTTTAAGAGTACTTAATTGATTTGAAGCCATTACCCTTTTTTAGTAATTTACTGCTAAAATTCTAAATTAAAATTACAAAATTCTACTGAAAAATTAGGTAAAATAATATTTCAAAAATATTTGGTGCCTTGTGATTAAACCCGTCATTAAATAAGCTCACTGAGAAGGAATAAAAGCTGGGCAGTTTAATATCTGAGGGCCTTTACTTATGACTTATAGATATCTACAATATAGACAATTCAACTGAAAAAGAAAGTACTGTTCTTATACTATAACATAAATACACAAAGAAACTAAAATAAAACGTTAGCATTACCCCAAACACTTAGAGCCAGCCTATTTCATTCTCTTAATGATTCTCTGCAGACTGTAAAATGAAGCCCTGGTTATCTTTTAAATAAGAAGTTCTAATTAAACAATAATTTTGGACTTTCAGGGTTTTACTCATTCACTGCCTCTTAAGTAAGGTCGACTGATCTTTTAAGATTCTGTATCCTATGGCATATAATAATGTCCTTCCCTAACCAAAATTTGCATAGTTATTTGGTATTACCAAAGTAAAACATATATAATAGCTTAGAAAACTTACTAGAGTTAATTTATCACCTAATTTTCAGTCCTAGTCCTGCAAGTTCATCTCTCCTTCCTTTCCTTTCTTCAACAATTGTTTCTTGACCATGTATTTCTGTGCCAGACACTTCCTAGAGACTATTGATAAAAGGAAACAGATATGCTCCCTCCCTTTAAATGTAGATGAATAGACAAATAAACAAAATACCACCAAATGCATAATTATAAATTGTTAAAGGTACTATGAATGAAATAATTAGGTTCAAAAGGGTAATAGTGGAACAATTACATAGACACTATGAACAAAGAAGGCTTCTCTAATTAATGTCTCAGGACATTTAATCTGAGACAAAGCATAAGGAAAAATCAACTTTAGGAAGATCTTCCAGAGGGAGAGCATGTTTGAGATCATTAGTTGGAAAAGAATGTATCTAAAGAAGTGAAAGGGCAGGGAGCCTAAAAGATAATAGAACAGAGTGAGCGCAGCACCACATGAATTTGAAGTAGGCCATGATTAGATCATGGAGGGCGTGCATATCAGTCAGGTACAAAAAAGTACAAAACATCCAATTCGCAATTAGTAAAAGGTAAATGTACTGGTTCATATAAGGCAAAAACTTTTGGAAAAGGTTGACTGAAAGTTTACCAGGACCAAACTTCTCTTTCTTCATTTGGCCCTACATCCTCAGATAGGCCTTGCCTCCCAGATTTGTGGGACTAAAAGGTATCCTTTCTCACCAGTTCCAATAAAAATCCCAGAATGGAATCTCTCTGATTAGTCTGATTTGCACCATGTGCCCATTCCTTAACCAATAACGACTGTCTGGGAATACGATGTTTGCATTAGCCACATGGGGTCACATGTCACCCCTGGAGTTCCAGATGAAAATTTTTTTAAAAGAAAGTTACTTGTTTTGGGGGCACAACTTCAGGTAATGGTGGAGTAGTAAGAAAGTAGTGGCGTGAATCACCCACAGAGGATAATGATAAAAACTGGATTTAAAACAACAGCGAAACTAAAGATACAGGAAGGCATCCAAAAGTAGAGGAAAGCCAAAGAGGGGAGGGATTAGTCAAAGGACATAAATGAAGGATCCGTGGACACGGACACTGGTGTGGGGATTGCCTGTGGGAGTGAGGCAGGGGCTGGGTGGAGGGAGGCAAAGGAATAAAATTGGAACGATTGTAATAGCATAAATCATAAAATATTAAAATTTTTTAAAAAAAGCAGACAAAAGCCAGAGAGTTTAACCTGGAAAAATGGTAGTAAGAAGGGATAAAAAGTGTGACTTGGTGTTTTGGTCTGATAATGCTGCCTAAACCTCACAGCTACAACCACAGAAAACAGTAAAACAAAAAAGAGCAGGCTTATCAACTAAAGGTGCCACAGGTCAGAATCCAAAACTGAGAAAATATCCGAAAATTTAAAGGGGAAATGCTGAAGTAAGGAAATCACAAAAAGGATGAGACCAACATTCAGAGCTTAAACCATCCAAATGGCTGGCTATAAGTCCACTATGAATGAATGAGGAAGGACTACAGGGACATGGCAAGACAGCTAGCAGAGAACATAGAGAAATCTATTCTTGAAAGACAGGGCTACACACAGCAGAGCTGTTGAATCTGTTGTATTCCATTTTTGTAAATTTTTATTATTTTAAATTATTTTTTATCCTCATCCAAGGATATGCTTATTGATTTTTAGAGAGAGGGAAAGGGAGGGCCAAAGAGAGGGAGAGAAACATTGTGGTGAGAGAGGAACATTGATGCTTTGCCTCTCCCACGCATCCTGGCTAAGGATTGAACCCAATACTCAGGTATGTGCCCTGACCAGGAAGTGAACCCACAACCTTTCGGTTTATAGGACAACACTCCAACTAATGGAGCCACACTACCCAGGGCTGATGTGTTTCTTAATTGAATGAATTCCTTCACTATGAATCACTTAGATAAAAGAAAGTCCTAAGTGTTAAGAGTGCAGAGTCCGAAACTGGCAGAGCAGCCAGAAATTAGAGGGCAATCTTAAAAGCAAGGCAACCATGCAGAAAGAGACTCATTCTGCCTAAATTCTTAGCTAACACAACAATTTCACAGGCAGAAAGAGGGCACATGGGAGCCGGTCTAAAGAAAGCAGCAGTGAGAAGCCAAAACGGAGAGCACAGACTATCATCAGTATATTTTTAACCACAATGTAACTAAAATAGATATCAATAAAACAATTTAATTATGGTGATTGGGGTGGGGGTGGGGGAACGTATAAGGGGACTAAATGGTAATGGAAAAAAAATACAATAAAGAAAGATCAAAAATTTAAATGCTAAGTTACTGACTTCTAAACAACCAACCAAAGAATTCATAAAGGAAATTAAAAAACATTCTAACTAGAATGATAAAGAAATGAAAACATACATAAATTTGTGGGATAAAGCCAGAGAAGTATTTAAAAGGAAATTTATAGCATTAAATGGATATGAGAAAAAGAATAAAGATACACACACATTAAATATAAAGGAATGGAAAAAGATATTTCATGCAAATGGAAAGGAAAAATAAAAGCTGGGTAACAGGACTTGTATCGAACAAAACTGGCTTTAAAACCAAAGCCTTAATAAGAAACAAAGGACACTACATAATGATAAAGGGAACAATCCAACAGAAGGATAGAATCCTAGTAAACATTTATGCACCCAACATAGGAGCACCTAAATATGTAAAGAAAATCTTGATGGGCATAAAAGGGAGAGATTCACAGTAACAGACTCAAAGTCTGGGACTTTAACACCCCATTGACTTCAGTGGATAGATCTTCCAGGCAGAAAATCAACAAGGACACAACACTAGATCAAATGGATTTAGTTGGTATCTTCAGGGCATTTCACCCCAAAGCAGCAGAATATACATACTTTTCAAATGCACATGGAATGTTTCCTAGGATAGACCACGTGTAATGACAAAAAACAAGTCTTAATAAATTTAAGAAGATTGAAATCGTATCAAGCATATTCTCTGACCACAATGCTCTGAAACTTGAAATAAATCACAAGAGGAACACTGAAAAATACATAAAGACATGGACCCTAAATAACAAGTTATTAAACAGTGAATGGGGTCAAAAACAAGATCAAGGAAGGAATCTAAAGATATCTTGAAACAAATGAAAATGAGGACGCAACAATCCAAAATCTGTGGGCCTTTGGGAAAGCAATCCTAAGAGGAAAATTCATCGCATTATAGGCCTATCTCAAAAAACAAGTAAGGGCTCAAATAAACAACCTAACTTTACACTTAAAGGAACTTGAAAAAGGACAACAAACCAACCCAAAGTGAGTAGAAGGAAGGGAATAATAAACACCAGGACAGAAAACAACAGAATCTAAAAAAAACAATTTAAGATCTGGTTCTTTGAAAAGAGAAACAAGACTGGCAAACCTAATCAAGCAAAAAAGAGAGAGGACCCAAATAAAAACAATCAAATAAAAGAGGAGAAATAAACACCTGACACCAAAGAAATACAAAGGATTGTAAGAAAATATTATGAACAACTATATGCCAACAAACGGGATAACCTGGACAAAATGGATAAATCCCTGGAAACATACAGTCTTCCAAAAATAAATCAAGAAGAACCAGAGAATCTGCATAGACAGATTACACCTAGTAAAATTGAAGCAGTAATCAAAAAACTCCCAACAAACAAAAGCCCTGGACCGAATGGCTTCACAGCTAATTTGCCAAACATTGCATGAGGAACTCATACCTCTCCTCAAACTATTTCAAAAAATTCAAGACGGGGGAGGGCTCCCAAGCTCATTTCACAAGGCAAGCATTATGCTAATTCCAAAACCAGAAAAACACAGTACAAAGAAAGAAAATTATAGACCAATATCCCTGATGAACATAGATGCTAAAATCCTCAACAAAATATTAACAAACTGAATATAACAATGCAGCAAAAAGATCATACACGATGATCAAGAGGGACTTATTCTGGGAATACAAGGTTGGTACAACATTTACAAATCAACAAATGTTATTTACCATGTAAACAAAATAAGGAAAAAAACCACATGCTCCTATCAATAGATGCAGAAAAAACATTTAATAAAATCCAGCACCCATTTATGATAAAGTCTCAGCAAAGTAAGATTAGTGAGAACACAGCTAAACATAATAAAGGCCATATATGATAAGCCCGCTGCCTGTATCATACTCAATGGGCAAAAACTACAGTTCTTCCCCCTAAGATCAAGGACAAGAGAGGGGTGTCCACTTTCACCACTCTTATTCAACATAGTACTGGGAGTCCTAGCTGTAACCATCAGACAAAAAGAAGAAATAAAAGGCATCCAAAATGGAAAGGAAGAAGTAAAACTGTCTTTATTCACTGATGAGAAGATTTAGTACATAGAGAACCCCAAAGATTCCACCAAGAAACTACTAGAACTGATAAATGAATCCAGCAAAGTAGAAGGATATAAAATTAATATCCAGATATCAGTTGCATTTTTATACGCCAATAACAAACTAACAGAAACGGAAATCAAGAAAACAATCCCATTCACAACTGCTTCAAAAAGAATATCTAGGAGTAAACCTAACAAAGGTTATATAAAAGACCTGTACTTGGAAAATTATAAGACACTGAAGAAAGAAATTGAAGAAGATACAAATAAGTGGAAACACATACCGTGTTCATGGACAGGAAGAATTAATATCATTAAAATGTCCATACTACCCAAAGCAATCTGTAGATTTGTCATCATTCCCATCAAGATTCCAATAGTGTATTTCATAGAACTAGAACAAATATTTCAAAAATTTATATGGAACCACAAAAGGCCCTGCACAGAAACAGCAATCCTTAGAAGTACAAAGTCGGAGGAATTACAATACCTAATATCAAACTACACTATAAGGCCATAGTAATAAAAACGGCATGATACTGGCATAAAAACAGACACATAAATCAATGGAACTGAATAGAGAGCCCAGAAATAAACCTACACCTTTATAGTCAATTAATATTTGACAGAGGAAGCAAATGCATACAATGGGCTAAAGATAGTTTATGCAATAAATGGCGTTGGGAAAATTGGGCAGATACGTTCAGAAAAATGAAACCAGACCACCTTCTTACACCACACACAAGAATATATTCAAAAATGGATCAAAGACTTAAATGTTAGGCCCAAAACCTTTGAAATCATAGAAGAAAACATAGGCAGCAATATTTTGGACATTGTTCGTAACAATATTTTTTCAGATATATCTCCCGAGGCAAGGGAAACAAAAGAAAAAATAAATAAATGGGACTACATCAAATGTTTTTTTAACAGCAAAGTTAAAAAACAGTTAAAATGTTTTTGCACAGCAAAGTAAATCGTCAACAAAATAAAAAGACAACCCACAGAATGGGAGAACATATTCACAATACATCTAATAAGGGGTTTAATATCCAAAATTTATAAAGAACTTACAAAACTCAACAAAGTAATAAAGGTCTAGTAGATGAACTAATGAAATACTATTTTTCTGAAGAAAAGGACTGTTGACATTTGAACGGAGCTCATCTGTATGTATCAGAAGTTTATTACAATACAAAGGTGGGGAAGTAAGATGAGGGGCTATCACGAGATGAGCTTAAATGGGTAGATAACTGGCTCACTTAATAGTTGTTCTAATATCCTTGTAGTATACGTTCCTGTGATGCAGAAGCTGTGCAGTTAAAAACTACATTTACCAGTCTTTCTTGCAGTCAGGATTTTGGCTATAATTTACAATCTGCCAACCAGGTGTACTTGGAAAGTATTAAAAACTTAGTTAAGCTGGCAGACTGGCAGCAGCACATGAGTATCCTTTTTGCTGGTGCTGATCTAGCAGGCAGAACAGAGTAGCCCTGGAGCCAATTGTGTCAGTGGCTACTGATCACTGGTTCAGCTGAAGTGGTATGATTCTTGGAGCCATCAGTTGGAACAGTGGTATCCTCATTAAACCAGAGGTAGCTTCCTTAAGCAGGCCAATTCAACAGTAATGCTCTGAAATCACTCATGGGGGCCAGGGGTCAGCTTCTCGATAATTTAATAAGTACCTAACTCCCTGTATTAAAGCACTTTCTCCTTAAAACAGCTTTACTGGTTTATGTTATTTCTAGTTGAACTGACTGATATACCAGCCAACAACTCCGACTCGTGATAGCTCCCAAACCAAAGGATTATTCATTCTATTCCAACCATCTTGATACCACACAACCAAACACTTTTCAGAGTAACACTAAATGAGAAGTGAAAGCTTAAAAATAACATGTATAACCTTGGAGGTAAAGGAAGATTTCTTAAATAAGCAAAACGCATGACCATGAATTTAAAAATTGATAGATCTGACTATATTAAAATTAGAAGTTCTATTCATTAAAAAACAATATAAAATAAAAAAAGATACACCACAGACTGAGAAAAAAGATATCTCTCACAAACATACTGAAAAAATGACCAGGATCCAAAACTTTTAAAAAACTCATAAATCCATTAAGAGAAAGATATACAACCCAATAGATATATGCACAAAAGCCTTAAATAATCACTTCAATAAAGGGAAAAACCAAAAGGCTAAAAACTTATAAAAAGGGACCTTAATGAAACATTACTTCATATTCATCATTGACAAAAATCAAAAAGTTGGTCAATGACAAATATTAGTATGGATGAAAAGCATCAAAAATTCTATCACATAGCTGGTGGAAAAATAAACTGGTACTACTGGTGAAGTCGAAGACATTTTCAGAAAAGTATGCTCATTTGCATTAGGATCCGTGTAAAATGATGGTTATAACCTTGTTGGCAATTGGCAAAAGTTGGAAACAACTCAAATATCTATCAACAATAGTGTGGATATAAAAATGAATGCATATTCCATTCAAATGTGACACGAAAAAAGATAAATGAGCCTTTTACCCTTTAAAACTTCTTTTTTCTTCCACTCAGTTGTCCAAGTCATGTCAGAGCTTCAATCTCCCTCTCCAGGCCACCTTATATCCCATAAGAATCTACTCCCTAAATATTTTCTGGAAACTTGTTTCTTTCTCCACCTCCAATAATTCTTTAATCTGGGTCCTCATCATTTCTTACCCAGATAAATATGAGTATCTCCCTAAAGGTCTTCTTTATTCTAGTCCCATCCCCATTGCAAACTGGTGAGCTACACGGTGCTGGAGCTGTCAATTTCAAAGTAGTATCGCCGTATAAAATCTCTCCACTGGGATGACTTATGAATAAAAATAATGCGTACAGTTTACTAGGCACCTACTATATGCTAGGCATTATCTCATTCATCCCTATAATGCTGCAAAATGGGTGTTGTTGTATCTGTTTTATACACTAGATGAGGCAACAGAACCTCAGAAAGGGGTAACTCACCCAAATTCACACAACTAGTAAGTGGACAAGCCAAGACTCAGTTTCAGACCTTTATAAATGAAAAGTCCTCACTCTTAATCAACACATTTATTCTGCCTAAAGTCCTAAGCATGGTATAGGAAGTTCCAAATAATATAGCCGCAGTCTGCTCCTCAGGCTGACCTCCTGTCCTCAGTCCCTCTGTTTCACTTAGCCCATATAGATACTACCTATCCGTTCTCTCCTTTTTCCTGACTCATAATTTCTATTTTACTCAAGGTAGCGATAATTTCACCTAAAAACTTTTTCCTGGCCTCCCTTGAAGCTGAGATTACCATTTACACAGTTCTGGTAAAAGATATACAAGTGGGAAACTCCGGATGGTGTTTCTGGGAAAGCTGTTTAAAAGGGGTCAAATAAGCAGGCATGTCACTTTTGCTGCCTCATCCCTTCCCCCTTCTTCCTTCCTAGAAAACAGTGCTGTCAGTGGATCAGCCTTCTTACAGCCATGAGACCCACATGAGCGTCAAAGCTCCTTACTTCAAAGAAAGAATTTAAAAATAGAAGTTCAGGTATGTAATGGAATAACCCACCCAGCTTGGCTAATCTATGGGCTGGTGTGTTGATCTGGCATGTCTTCCTATTCGTGGTTAACAATTATCATAACTGACACATAGCCTTCGTGGTGGCCTCACTGATCAATTTGTGCTTTTCTTAATATACCATGCTTTGGCACACTTATGCAGAGGTAAGTGGCTGGCAATTTAAGATACATATGTAAATCAGTCTCTTTAATTCTAAAAAGAAAAGCAGGAATACTCCAGCTTTAACTAGAAGTTTTAAACAGTTTACCTGTTTTATTTATTTGGTTTTAGTCTGAAGGGGTTTCCCTAAAAAAAAACCAAAACCTGAAAAACCACTGGTCTAAGACACAGCTTAACTATAACTGAAATTTCCCAAATTCTATCTTTGTATGATTTCAAATGACCACAACTCTCAAGCAAATCACTCTACAAAGTTTAATTATGCAACTATGCTTAAATACTACTCTCTCGGATTTCACTTAGAGCCAATATGTGCAACAGTCTGAATATCTGTGAAGTTTACATGCAGGATATCATGCATCACTTAGTCTTTCACACAAAGGCTCTCATAGCATAATGCCTACACCGCCCAGGGCCAGGATACAAGTTTACATTTCCCTGAGGAACTGACATGCTTAATAGCACTAGTATGTGAGATATATATATATATATATATAGAGAGAGAGAGAGAGAGAGAGAGAGAGATGGATGGATGGATGTATCTATCTATATATATATATCGCTGTATTTCTGTTTTACTCTTAGCAGTTAATTTGTTAAGTTTTTTGTTTAATATTGGTGGCTTTCTTCTGCTAATACCCTTTTAGAGCCTATCTTTTGATATTTTACTTAATTGTTTTGTTTACTATGCCAATATGTTTCCTGAAAGCAGTCACAAATTATTTTTTATAGGTAGGCAAGTTATTTTTAAATCATACCTTAAAAAGAAATACTGTATTCCTTATATTCTGATAAAACCAACAAAACACATATGCAGACAGGCATAGACTAATTAATCTTTACTGCATTGTTATCTTCTATTCAAGTTACTGTAATAAAAATGAAAGGTGTTTTGTGAAGACAATCCAGCAAGGTCCCTGCATGTCACTGCTGAGTACACCAAGAATGCAGGCCTTTAACCAAGGCATTTCTCAGGATTACATTCACAGTGGTCAGCTTTGAAGGATGAGGTTAACATCTGCTTCCAGCCAAAGCGTTTTGTTTTCATTTACAATAAAAACAGTGGATTCTCCAAGGTCAGTGTTCCTAAACTGCGACGCTAACCCCCTGCATGCATAAGATTCAAGTGGGCTGGAACTTGAGAGGCAAGGGAAGCCAGTGCCAACACGATGCTCATGCTGTCTGCTGTGCTATACATAAGTCAGAAAATCACTGACCCAGGAGACAGCAGGCTAACCTGTAGGAAGGTAGAATCTTAAATCCTCACAAGGTATTGATTCCAAAGGAATTAGTTAGGCACTCAATGTATAAAAGCAGGTTTGAATACATCCCTTGTAACTCAGTGGAATTCCTACAGACATACCATTAATAAAGAAGACAGAGAATGGTCAATTAAAATAACTGCTTAAAACAATAGAATGTCCTCCAAGGGGTCATTAAAGAACTGTTAAAGTTTTGACATTTTACTTATTTTTTATTTTATTTTTAGACAGAGGGGAAGGAAGGGAGGAAGAGAGGGAGAGAAACATCAATGTATGGTTGCCTCTCGCATGCCCTCTACTGCGGACCTGCCTGCAACCCAGGCATGTGCCCTGACTGGGGAATTGAACCAGTGACCCTTTGGTTCACAGGCTGACACTCAATCCACTGAGTTATACCAGCCAGGGCAAATTTTGACATTTTAAAGATGAAAGTCCTGTTTGTTGACTCTATACATTAAAAAAAAAAAATTCAGGAGATTCAGATTGTTTAAGATAAAGTGGCCAGGTCTATTATGACTCTATGATTTTATTTTAAAGTGGACAGAGTTATCAGACACTGAATAGGCTAAAAATATCATATCAAACAAGACAGAAAAATGTGATAAACTGAGTTATGCAGGACAACTAAGCATTCTCTTAAATAAACTGTGTACTGGAAGTTAATACTAGACTTTACTATAAATCTACAACACTGAAAATTTAAAAACTAAAAAGCATTTTCCTAGTGAGTGAAAAAACTTGTGATGTAAGTATTCAAATGTGTTCATAAGTGATATATTTCTGAATAACCACAGAAATACAGTATACTTTCATTCAATGTAAGTAGCAACATAAAAACTCTACAACCTTTTAAACTGGCAAATAAATGACAAAAACTTATTCCTTTCTAGACAAGGAAATTCTGATGTTACTCAGCCATCTAGCATACCCCATCCCCTTCTGCAAGTCCCAACTATCACTAACAAAAAATAGTGCCCTAATGTCACTAATCAGAATCACATGTAATTCAAGTGTCACTAATTCAGAAAACTAAGTGAGAAATAGGTGACAGCAAAATGTCCAGAAAACTCAGGGCTCTGTGTTCAAATATAATATTGAAGAATAGTTATAAAAAACAGGAAAGAAAAATTACAAAAGTATAAACTGTCCAATCATTTAGACAAAGACATTGCAAGTAAAATGTCAATGGTGGCATCATCTTTTTTGAACACAGTATATCATGAAAGGCATTCTTCAGTTATACATTGTTATCTTTTGATACATAAGGGAAGTGTGGTTCACGCTGTTAAATGTTAAGTTCAACCAAAGCTGTACAGGGTGCAAGAGAACAGAAATTTCACTTATTTACTTTCTAATGTTATGCTGTTTTACTTTAGTTATTTTGTAATCACTAAGAATATTTTAGAAAATTATTCTGATAAAACAATGACAAAATGGCATCCTTCTTGTTATTGTTCCATTGATTAAAAAAATCAAAATAATTAAACAAATATATACTTGGTAATTTGCTAGGATATTTTGTTAGCAAACATCCTATATTTATGCATTTTGCTTACCCAAAATTACAAATCCAACCTTGAAAAAGTGAAATACCATTATTTGAACTTCTTATAAACATATAGAATAATCTGTAAGAGTATTTAAAAATATTTAAGATTATAAAACTTCCTATTGATAAAGGAATGAATTAATCAAATTCACCTGTAAAAAACAGAAGGATGCTTCTACCAATCCTGCATTTGGGCAAGAAGTGATTTCGAGTGGTAATTAAAAATACCTCCTATGTAATTAATGAAAATTAAAGGTATTTTCACTTCTGAAATAAAGCTTTCTTTTTAGCAATATAAATTTCTGCTCATGTTTAAGAGAAACTTGTCATGTTCTAAACTTTTAAAATATTTTCCAACAAGCAAATGATCTGCATTGGTATACAACTGTGAAATGACACAGTTGGAGTTTGGCAAAGGTCCTTTTAATACTGAAAGCAGATTTAGGACAAAGGGTTCACAGCATTGGTACCTTCTCTTATCACCAAGAAATCCTTTGTATTTCTTCACTCCCTCATGGGCCTAATGTTTTTAAAAGAATTAGCATGTATTAATTTATTAATTGAAATGGTGACATTAATATGAAACTCACAAAGAGAGCTTCTAATAAGTATGAACCATATGGAATAACCATTGCTACCCAAGTGTCCTGATAGAATTCAAAAAAGCAGAGACTAGTTGTTTAACGTAGCCGTTGTTCCACAGGTCAGTGGAGGTATTGAGAACAATTTATTCAGAGTTCAATAAAACACTATCAACACAAATCGGTAAAAGAATGGCATTCTAAAATTGAGTTGATAAGGATATTCACCACATGAGTTGATTGTAGAGCTAAGCGAAGCAGCTCCAGTGGAAAGGCCGCCTTTTGAAACCGATGAAGCCACAGAAGGTATAGAAGAGGAAGTTGGTGCAGTAGAGGAGGCTGCTGAGGATGATAACCGTTCTCCAGACTCCATATCTGCGAGAGGGAGAAAAATGTTACTTCTTAGTATTAGACAGTGGAAGTCGTCAAAAGAGTTAAACATATGCAAACTGAGACAAGTATTTAGGCATAGTTTTTAAAGATATGAAATAAGTTTAGAACATGTCTTCTTCAGAAACATAAAAACATGAAATAAATAAAATCAATATAATGAAAAATACCAATTTATGAAATAAGTTTAATGTTAAGTATACCAAATCTCCCTCTATTAGGATTATAAAGTTTCCTTATATAAAAAAGTTAATAGTGATGTGAATATAATTGCAAGGCAATTTCAGCCATGTTGCCACAAACTTAGTAAAATATATTAACATATTCTTCCTACATCACTTTATCATCTATTCACTTACAACATAATACCCATATTGTCTTAATAAAAAAAAAAAAAGAAAATGCCACTATATTTGAATGGACTATAATCCTGTCTTATAAATCTACATAGAAATACGCTTGTTGGTCTTAAGAATCCAAGAATCTAACCTGGTAATCCCCAATACAGTGAACCCCCCCTCAAAAGATAAATTACATTTTATAATTTTTACTACAATCAGGTTTGAACTATGGCCTCGAAATGACCTTAATATGACCAATTTATGATAACCACTTCTAAGCATCTTTATTAATTTGCTTAGCTATTTTGGGTACAATTTTATATTGGTCTTATTGTAATAGTTTATGTTGACATTAAAAAAATCTAGACTAGAAATGGGTGAAAGGGGTCAAAGGTATGAATTTCGAGTTATATAATATATTAAGTCTTGGGGACATAATGTACAGCATGGTGACTACTGTTAGTAATAATACTGTACTGTGTATTTCAAAGTTGCTAAGAGAGTAGATCTTAAAAGTTGTTATTACAAGGAAAAAGAATCGTAACTATGTGAGATGACAGATGTTAACTGGGCTTATTGTGGTGATTTTTTCACAGTATACACAAATATCAAATCATATTATATAACTGTAACTAAAATAATGTTACATATCAATTATATCTCAATAAAATGTTTTTATCTAGATTAGTTTAGGGTCATTTCAATACTCTCTGCATACCCGAATCCTAAAATTAAGCAAGGCAATTGTGTAATTCACAATTTACAGGAAGAAACAAAAAAAGACAGTGCTCATCTATAAACTTACAATCAACCATAAGCAAACTTTCACCGCTTTTATAATCCAAACATGAAAAGATATCTGTAGGGAACTCTACGGTCAACTCACATAATTACTATATATTTTCTAAGAAAAAGTAGTTTGAATTCATTTTAAAGTATTGACCAATTAAAATAATACAGGGTTGATGTTTAAATATTGAATGAATCCATATGGTATTTAGATGGCTTTTTTAGTAAGATAAATGTGTATGGTAACGGTAATCTCAGGCTGATACATAGCATCATTTGTAAGACCATTTCAATGAGCTTCCCAATTATACATAATTTTAAAAAACTTCATACTCTGGGCTTGCCATCAATCATCTCCCTAGGGATGATACCACCGTAGTGAGTGTGGGAATACTCTTACAGAGCTTTTCTTACTCTTTATTAGTATTCATTATGGAAAGGCATAGTCAGGACTGATGGCTACATGGAACTAATGCTTAAAGGGCAAGTTTTGGGTCATCAAATACTAACTAATGAGTTTTGAGGCATGTGGCTGTCTAATGGCAGGGCCTATAGGTTACATCTTTCTTTACAAATTATTTTCATCAACATCTCATTTCACTAAATAGAAAAAAATGTAGATTCTTTACCTAAATAGATTTTACAGAAAACAGACTTTTTAAAAATTTATAGCTGGTAACCTCATTATCTATAAAAATTCTAAAATATGCTATTTATCACTATTTTAAAATATTTTCTAAAGATTTTTAGTTATTTTATTTTTAGAGAGAGGGGAAGGGAGGAAGAAAGAGAGGGAGAGAAACACAGATGTGAGAGAGAAACCTGGATTTGTTGGTTGTCTCTCGTAGGGACACCAACCTGGGACCCAACCCTCAACCCAGCCATGTGTCCTGACTGGGAATCGAACCCACAACCTTTCACTTTGAGAGATGCCGCCCATCGAACTGAGCCACACAAATCAGGAGAAGTCCAGAGAAGCACAGAGAATCCCAAACAAGATGGATGCAAAGAGGCACTCTAAGACACATCATAATTAAAATGCCAAAGTTTAAAGATAAAGAGAACATCTTAAAAGCAGGAAGAGAAAAGCAGTCAGATACCTACAAAGGAGTTCCCATTAGACTGCCAGCTGCTTTCTCAAAAGAAACTTTGCAGGCTAGAAGGGACTGGCAAGTACTCAAAGTGATGAAAAGCAAGGACCCACCACCTACATTACTCTATCCAGAAAAGCTGTCATTTAGAATGGAAGGGCAGATAAAGTATTTCCCAGAAAAGAAAAAACTAAGTAAGTTCATCATCACCAAGCCATTATTATATGAAATGCTAAAGGGACTTATGTAAGAGAAGATCAAAGCTATGAATATTAAAATGTCAATAAATTCACAATTAATGACAGTTGAAACTGAAAAACAAACTAAGCAAACACGCAGGACAGGAACAGAACCATAGATGTGGAGATCACCTGGAAGGTTATCAGATGGGAGGGGGAAGATTGATAATGGGGGAAAAGGTGCAGGGGTTAAGAAGTACAAATTTTTAGGCACGAAATAGACGGGGATGTTAAGAACAGTATAGGAAATGGAGTAGCCAAAGAACTTATATACATGACCCATGGACATGAACTAAGGGGGCATTGCTGAAGAGAATGTGGCCACTGGGTTGAGGGGGGCAAAAGGGGGAAATTCAGACAACTGTAATAGCATAATCAATAAAGTATATTTTAAAAATATAAAGAACTATATGCCTCTGGAAAAAAATCAATACAATAATTTTCAGTTGAAAAAGAATGACTCTAAGATCAAATAAGTTACTATTCACTATTGATAAATACCACATAAAAATTGGTAAAATACATTTATTCAGATTATTTAAGAAAAATGCATTCATTAAAATAAAAACAATTCAGATATCCAAGAACCATTTATTCCCAGATTTCTGTTATGGCCAGAGCATCCAGATCTGATGCTTGCACACTTTCATAGCCTCTCATTCTAAGGCTGCATGTTAAGAATATCACTTTCATCTAAGTTCCAAGTTACCACTAACCAGCTGACTCTTTTTGGCCCACAATAGTCCATATACCATGAGATCAAACTGAACAAAATATAATAACATGACTTCCCTACCCACAACACACTAACCTACGGAAGAATATCACTTACCAGGTACATATTCTAGGTTAGGTCATTTTTGAGAGTATATTTTCCAATGCATAACTTCAGAATAATTTATTTACAAAGTCAACCAGATAGGATAAAGATTACTACAACTTAAAAGTAACACATAACACTACACTAAAAAAATAAATCTGCTCATGTGAACAAGAGAAAAAAAATGCAGATGATGATGAAAGGGTTATAAATGATTTGATTCAGTATAGACTTTTGCCATGTTCAAAAGCAGTACTTCTTAACCAGGGGTGACTTTCCACTAGAAAACATTTGGCAATGTCTGGGAACATTTTTGACTGCTATAACTGACAGGGTGCTACTGGCTAAATAACTTTTTTTCCTGTCTTCACAGAGGACATGCTTAGTGATTTTACAGAGTTGGGAAGGGAGGGAGACAGTGAAGGAGAGAAACATCGATCAGATGCCTTCTCCTACTTGCCCTGACTAAAGACCAAACCACAACCTAGGCATGTGCCCTGACTGGGAATCGAACCCATGACATTTCCATTTACAGGACGATGCTCCAACCAACTGAGCCACACTGGCCAGGGCCAAATTTTTTTTTTTTTTAATGTCCAACTCAGTCTTTATTGTCTATTTAACCTTGGGGCCACCAAGTACTAACAGGTGAAAGGATGAGGGGCACTTTTATGTGTATCAAGGACCCCAAAACGCCTCTCAAAAGACAATAAATCCAGTTACAGAACTTACATAGCAGTTGAGAGAGGTGAAGGAAGGGACACTGTACGTACAGAAATTTAAAGGGATGTTGGAGGAGGTTCTTCAGCAACAGGGCACAGTGCTGCTGGAGAGGCAAACGAGCGGGGCCAGCCACTGATCTGGACCCTCTGGGTCTCGGCCAGAAGGTAGATCTCAGTGGCTTCCACCAGGGACAGTGCCTCCTCTGTAGTCTCCATCACCGCCAGGCCAACAGCAAGCAGCCTCTGTCTCTACCAGTTGCCACCGCAGAGCTGCCTGATATTGGTGTTGGCAGATCTTGTGGTGTCTCCACAGGCTGGAAAAGGAGAGTAGCTCTTGCCACAGTCGGCCTCGGAGTGTAGCAGAGCACGGCTGTTTGCCCGTGTGGATGCGGCAATGTTCCGCCAGGCGTATGGAAATTAAAATGCACAGGATCCCCCTCCCCACCAAGAGAATTAACTACCTGGCCCAAAAGGTTAGTAGTGTTAAGGTTGAGATATTCTGATCTTAAGTATCAGAAACTGCATTAGTTGGAACTTAGTTAACCAAAACACTATTAAGTAGTAATTCTATATTAATTATTATAATAAAAATGATTCAAGCTAATTTAGTCCCACTGCAATAAATGAGAACATTCTTCTATTCAACCTATCTTTTAAGTCAGCAATCCTCTAGATCACATTGTTCTACACTTTGCCCTAACTGTTTAAACCTGATAATGTATAATATACAACTAATGCATTATAATAATGCTCACTCACGCTGTGTAAAATCAATTTAGTGCATTTTACTAAGTTGATATTTACCTATAACAATTCTGAGAACAGACGAAAATCAGAATTACCACAAACAACTGCTTCCTTGCCTGATGCTTTTCTATACTCCATAAAGATTCAATGATCTTTTATCATTGTTATATGATAACACTGTTCAAATTCATGCATATCAAGTGCTCTTTGTGTAATCATATAATTTATGAACACTGAATCTACTAGATGTAAACCTAAACAGGCACAAACAAGGAGAAGGCATGCCAGCTAAGAAATACAAACATGTCAGCTGCCCTGTGTTTCAACTGCATGATTCCTTTACTATTGAAGATAGAGCTATAGAATATGTTGAAGATTCAGAAAGTAAACACAAAAATAGACTTAGATATGTCTCCTGGAAGAAGTTTTCTTACAGAGTGTCTTTATTTTTGCTAACAATACCAAAAGTTCTCTGTGAGAATTCAAAGCACACAAGCAGAGTTGGTGAACCCTTTCTTTTCCTTCAATGGTACCTCAAGTGAAAAACAATAATTAGGAAGAATATCAGGAGATAGTCACTATGCTGCTTCTTTTGGTTTTAGTGGGACCACTAACAATAGTGATTGAGACATCTGTTATTTTCTAAAAGTTCTGACGAAGGCTTTTATATAAGTATCTCTTTAAATAATTTATAGGCAACTAAACACTTGGACAAATAATACTTCAAGGTATTAAGTAGCAAAAAAACAAAAAACAAAAACCAAGCAACCATCAAAACTTATTCTGATAACAGGTTTTGAGAAATAGGAAATGATGAGGCAGAAATGCTTTATTAGGCAGAAAACAAAATTCTTCTCTGAATTAACATGTTTGAAAGGAAATGATACTATTTATAAAATTTTTACTTACTTGCATTTTAGAAATAGTTATTTCAAGTCATGAATATAGTACATTGTGATTTAAAGTATGAACATATAAAATTTCATTTGTTGCTTGATACGTTTTAACTAGCACTGTAAGCAGTCATAAAATTATGTTCCCCCCAAGAAAGTGGGCAGGCAATCAGGGACTCTGAGTTGCAGCCTGTGATCTGGAGCAAGTCCCAGACACCACAAAATGCCAGTTTCTTTCTCTGAAAATTGATAGGATTGAATTAAACTAGCCTTTAAAAACTGAATTTTATGAAGTTGATGGTTGAAAAAAAAAAACCCTTCATATAACATTAAAAATATTTAACAATTTGATTCTATTTTTCCCTTGCCTTTCTTTCCATTGGCCTTAGTTCTACCTCTAAAGATTTGCTAAACCTTTTAAAGATTTACTCTTGTCTTATTTATACCTCAAGAGACTATGATGAGGAAATTATCCAAGGGTAAAGCACTGATTTTCATAGTGCTCAGTAAGTATCTATTCAGGGAAAATTTTTTTCCATCCAAAGGATTAAGTATATGCAATGACATATCTGTGAGAAAAAAGTTATCCTAAGGATGTCAGAAAAAGTATAAAAGAATATTAAAGGAAGATCTGACCAAGATTTAACATGTATGAATCAACTAAAGCATAGGTAGAATCTATAAATTTAAATATTGATTATAATTAAAAATTCATTTAAAAAAATGATTTGAGAGAGAAAGGGAGTGATAGAGAGAGGGAAGAGGAGAGGGGGTGAGAGAGAAAGAGAAAGAGACAGAGACACAGAGACACAGAGACAGAGAGACAGAGAGACAGAGAGCGATTTGTTTTTCCACTTAATTTATGTATTCATTGGTTGATTCTTTTATGTGGCCTGATGGGGATCAAACCTGCAACCTTGGCATATCAGGACGATGCTCTAAGAAACTGAGCTACCCTGCCAGGGCTAGGAATTTCTAATAAGGATACAAAGGTTAGAAGGATAAAAAGAGAGAGAATGAGTGGTTAATCGATCCTTTCATCTACAAATTCAAGGGGTCCCAAAGAATAAGCAAAAAGACCTAAAGCTTTGCTTAAACTAAGAAACAATGAAATTTCTAAGACATTTCTGGACAGTGACTAAGGTTGATGCTTAACAGACTGAGAAAATAAAGCAGGGTAACAAACGGAAATCATATTACTCTATGTAAGATATCGACATATACTTGGAAGCCAAGAAAAGATACCAAGAATCACCTACTGATGAACTAGGATAAAAACTCCTTTACAATGGGGAAAAAGCAAAGCTTCCCTAACAGGGAAAACAAGACACTTCTTAAAGAACAAAATGAGAGTAAGAGTTTGTGAATAGCATGCAGAAAATATTTTTTGTCCTCATAAACAGTTGCCAGTTATCCTACATTGTTTGTCTTTCTAATATCATCATTCCCCTGTTGAAAAGTAGTCAATTTATCCAAGCAATATATTCATACCTATGGGTTAAAATAAATGTAAATAGTATTTATTAAACATATTAGTTGCAAAAGACTTTTAAAAACAAAATATTCCATCAGTAAGGAATCGTTAAAATTGTGGTACTTTTCTTTAACAGAATACCACAGAGCCATTATAAAAGAATGAGGTAGACCTATACCAGCTAATCTGTTAAAAAGGTGGGGAGAAATAAAAATAATGAGATCTTATGTATGATAAAGAAAATAAAGGGTATAATCTTACACTTGTATGTTCAGAATATTTCTGGAAAAATATATAAGAAACTGGTAACTGGCCCTGGCTGGTACAGCTCAGTGGATTGAGCGTCGGCCTGTGAACCAAAGGGTCGCCGGTTCAATTCCCCAGTCTGGGCACATGTCTGGGTTGCAGGCCAGGTCCCCAGTAGGGGGTGCGTGAGAGGCAACCACACATTGATGTTTCTCTCCCTCTTTTTCTCACTCCCTTTCCCTCTGTTTAAAAATAAAAATAAACAAATAAATAAATAAATGCTCATAACAACAACAAAAAAAGAAACTGATAATTGTTACTTCCACATAACGTGACTAGGGAATTGAAATCTAGGATGGGAAAATTCTTTTTCACTATATATCTTCTACCACTTGAATGATTTACCATGTGCTAGTATTACTAACAGTTAAATTTTTAAAAAGAGAAAGACTTCTAATGGTTTATTATTGTCAGAAATCACCTTTCAAAATGTTCTGCAGAGAGTACCAGTTCAAGGTGATAATGAAGGAAGATCCTGAACCTCCCCAAGCACTCAGTCTACCGCTAGGTGTGGAACAATTTCCTCTCAATAAAACCTAAGGGCTGGCTGAATGAAGAAAACACATCAGACAACAAACAGAAAACCACACCGAAAAGGTAGGAGAGGTTGGGACACAACTGCATCATAAACCCCAACCATGCTATAAGTGGCACCAATTATACAAAGTTTAACCACTTATGGGAACATCACATGTTCAACCTTTCAGAAAGCATTTATTAAATCATGAAGCATGCTAGCTGTCTGGGATATAATGACACAATTAGGTTAAGTAGTCTACCTTAGGGTTTCTAGTCAATAGGTTGGAGCAATGACGGAAAACTGATCAAAGCTGAGTTAAAAGGTGCTTGTTTGCAAGAAATTGAGCTAAGTGACAGCGGTATAAGGTAAGTGGGGTGGCCTTTTGGCGGGGGGCATATATATAGATGAGCAAACAGAAAAATAAGTTGAATATGCAGTGGGAGGATAGTACAATTATTCTTTATTTTGCTAATGATTAGGAATATATATATTAAGAGTTACACATTTTTTTATACTTGGAAAAATATAAAAATATTTAGTATGAAAAATTAAATCCTTCTGAAAATAAAATGCCACCTTAGAATCCAATTCTAAGTACAAATGTATCAGTTTTATAATACAAGACATTATATAATTTCCTCTAATGATTACATTTATGACTGATCTAAACTTGTAAATTTACTATCTATAGACATAATATGGTAGTTCTCATATTGCAGTAAAGTAGGAAGACCAGGTGAGTATTCGAAACTATATATAAATTTTAATTGAAAAAGAATTTTTAAAAAATTAATACTGAAATTAGACAATGATAAATTTGAGAAATCTGATAATTTCAAGAAAAAAATTACTATACATGAAGTATTTATTCTCTGCCTCCTGTATTGAAATATCTGGTCTATTGCTAATTCAGTAACAACTATTATTGATCATCTACTACAAAACTGTATAATGGCTTAGTTGTTAGACTATAAAGATAAGTCACAGTATTTGCCTTAAAAAATTCACCTAATAATTTTCATTTTAAATTTTCTTAACTTTTCATTTTATACTATTTTCATCGTAACGCAAATTCAAATTACTACAAAATTTTATTTTCCTGGCAAATAGGAATGTATGTGCTTACTTTACTAAATTCAGAAAATACTATTAAAATACAGGAGGAAAATCATTTTAAATCCATCTCTTCACATACCATATATAATGTCTGAGTTTCAAACCTGTGTTGGTCACTATGGCATGTCTTATTATTGTTGTTTTCTCTTAATTCTAAGAAAACTAAAGACTTTTCCCCCTAACTCTTCCCGTCCCCACGAACAGAAGAGAGAAGTAGTAGTGGGAAAAAGAGCTTAGGGGATAAGAGCAGTAGGGAGTGGCTGAGGTAAGTAGGGAAGGAGGGGAGAGGGTGAGGCGGGGTGGGGGGGGGAGACTAAGATTCTGGAGAGACAAAATATCACAGATAGACTAGATTACCAGAAAGAAAAGATCCTTGCTTTGAAGTAATTTTTAAATGATAACAGATTGCATGAAGGTAAAATTCCATCCTTCACCCCCATCCAGGAGATAGGAAATTCTGTGCCCCACTGTGCTTTACTCAGGCTTTCTCAACATAAACCATCTAATTTGCCAGATAGGACTTCCTGCTATTGAGGTAATCCTTGACCCTCAACAGTAGGCCACATGATCCTACTCCTGTGGTCAACGCTGTCTGACCAGACATGACCCAAGGAAACCATGGCTGAACAGAAATCTAAGACATGAATTCTCTACATCTAAATGACTCTATGGTCTGCCTTGGCTGGTGTGGCTCAGTTGGTTGGGAAGTCAT
>PVJD01011339.1:0-46965 GCA_004026545.1 Mormoops blainvillei | reverse complement strand
GGAAGGAAGGAAGGAAGGAAGGAAGAGAATAGCTGTAAGTCTATAATCTTTAAAAAAATTATTGAAGTTAGTAGAGGATTCCCATATATCTTATACCCAGTTTCCCCTATTATTATTATTATTATTATATCACATCTGATAGATAGGGAGGGAAGGAGGAAGAAAGAACAGAAAATTTAGTTTCGGGAAACAGGAGAGTTGTTTTGTCTTGTCTTGTCACTTCTCTTCCAAGTCCCCAGCATCACAGGACATCAAGTAGAAGCCTTGCTTATGGGGTATTCATTATTGATACTCACTGGTTCCAGCCGAATGAGTGTCCAATCAGCTTCCCAATATCAAAACCATGCTTTCCCAGGGCAAGCCTCAGATGTTAGCATCAGTCACCATGCTGTACCTCGAAGATGGATCTGTTAAGCTTAGATCCAACACATCCAAAATTGAAGTACATCCCTCCCATCTGTTCGTATAGAGTCCTGTCTCCTCCCTGGTGGCAGGGTCCTCCTGGTGCCTGGAACTCTCGTGGCCCATGTGAGCCTGCTCCAATCAGGATATCCCTTACCACAGAGCTGATGAGTTTATTGTACCAAGTTATCAATAACTGGTAGTTGCCACTGCAACGCAGTATGAAGTAAGTACACTTTGAAGGAGAAAAAGTAAACCCTTACCCTAACGGTATAAATCTCTAAAGGTAGAGTTCAGCTACTATGATCCAGGAGAACAGAGGGGATACACACACACGCGCGCGCACACACACACGAGATACGCACACCCTTCCAGTCCCATCACATTGGCAGAAGTGCCCATTTACACCAAGTGAGCCCTGGGCCTGGGAGCGAACCCATGCCTTGGAGGGACCAGAATGTCCGGCAGGAAGAAAGTGCTTATTCACATATCACAGGGGATGAGCTCAACATGGCTGGAAGCAAGGGTCTTTAGTGATGCAGAAAAATCAAACTGCTCATTCTGGACATCAGAATATACAAAGAACAAAAATGCCTGACTCCACAAAAGACACCGTCTGGGATGTGTTTCCTGTCACAGCCACCTGCCTTTTCATTAGGATTCTGGGTTCTGTCTCATTAAACAGAAGGGTTGATTCAGTTGGGTCCATCTAATTATTCTTATTAAAATATGTAACCATAATATTTTAATTGTAAATTAAAGTTGCATGCGTGAATGAATCTGAATTCATTTTAATTTTACAATGGCCCAATGCCAAGACCATTTTTATGGGGAAGATCCATCAGCGCCGATACTGCTCTCCTGGGAATTCAAACCCATGTGCAAATGGAACATGTTTAACTAACAAGAGAGACTCCACTCCCTGTTCTCCTCTCTCTAGATTTATTACAGTAATAAAGCTATTTTAACAAGAGAGACTGCATTTGGCTCCACCCCCCCCAAATCTTTAAAAAAAAAAAAAAATTGCCAAACTTCTAGGCTGGCACTACCAGTTAGGTAGAACAGAGATGTCACTCCTGGGCTATTTGAATCTTTAACCAGGATGGTAAATAGCTCTCAATTCATGTGCCAGTCTCATGATTAATTAGTACTGTCTGCTGTGGGCGCCTAAGCTTACACACACACCGCCCCCTTGGTCTAGTTTCTAGAACAATCAGTGCTATTGCATTCAGCACTTCCATATGCAGTTAGGTGGGACCTGAATTATTTTCCACTAAACAATTATTTAAAGCCTTACCACAACCTCCTCCACCCCTAACTGTCAATGAGGACAGGGAGCTGCTGGGGTAGGCAGTGAGATAAAAACACCTTTTATAACGGAGGCTTTGGAAAAGCCTCTCCTGGACTCCTCAACTGAGGCCTGAGGGTAACACGGAATTAGTCAGACAATGCAGTGTGAAGGCTAGGGGAAGACAGATTGTTCCAGGCAGCGGGGAAAAACATTCCTGAAAGAACAGGGGCCCAGAGTGCAGAGCAGTCAAGGCTCAAGAGATAAGTTCCAAAATGAAGAGGGAGAAGTGTGCCGGGCTGGGGCGGAGGTGGGGCACGGTGGGGGGTGGGGGAGCGGGGGAGGGGGGAGTGCGGCGCAGAGGATGACCCTGGAGAGGGGAGCAGGGCCAGAGCGCGAGGGGCCTTCGAAAGCTCACTGAGTTCTGACTTTGTTCTAAGAGCAACACATTAGAAGTCAGGTCACTCTGGCTGCATGTACAAAATGGGCTGATACGTGGTGAAGAGCCTATCACAGTACCGCCGGAATCTCGCCTTGTGGGGTTATTTCCTACTGAGAGGCTAAAATGAATTTCTGAATATTATACCTCTTGCTCGCTACAGTACTTTTTTCCTTTTCAGCTGAAGGACTCTCCAGGTTAAAATTTCTTCGTGTTATAATATTATTACATAGTTATTTATAAGAAAGGAATTTAGCAAGGTCTATAAAATGCTTTCTTTATGTAACTGGTTAACATTTGTGTCTAGTTTTTATTCATTGAAATGAGTTCATAATAAAAATCAAGTGATTAAACCAACCCAGCCAAAAAAAAAAGAAAAAAGAAAAAAGAAAAAATCCTTCTAATTGGGAAAAAAGTCTTTGTGGCTTTCACTGGTAGCTTTTCCCCAAGAGAAGGGCTTTAAAATGTGCCTTTGGAACAGTGCTGGAGATCGGGAGGAGCCGTTCCCTTGGCACAGCCTGCCCAGTGTCAGGCCCATGCAGCTGTGCAGCGAGGACTTCACCCAAAGGGAGGTCTGGCCTCTGCCCTTGGCTCCTGGGAGGTGTTCTCTAGTTCCCTGCAATGTCCTGCCTGAAAAGCACATCTTTATTTGCCTGGGCTTTCGTCCCTGGTCAGCCTAACAATGTGAATATGATGGGGTCAGGGCCCCACTGTATCAGCTGTGTCCTCTAAAGGAACTGGAAACTGAAAATGTTAAAGTGACCCCAGGAAGAGTGGAGAGTAAAGGTCAGCCACACTGTAAACACTGAGCCCCAATAAAAACTCTGGATACCAGGGCTTGGTGAGCTCTCTTGTGCACATCGTCACACACCGACACAGGGAAGGAGACTCCCTAAGGAGAGGACAAACAGAAGCTCCACATTTGGAACCCTCCCCAACCCTGCTCTGTGGATCTCTTCCTTTTGACTGGCTCTAACTTGCATCCTTTCCCTGTAAAAAATAAACATAACCGTGAGAATAACAGCTCTCAGTGAGTTCCGTGGGTCTTTCTTGTGAATCATCCAACTGAGGATGTTTGGGGAGCCCTGGAACTTAATAATGGTATCAGAAGGAGGGCAGTCAAGTGCAGATCTGCAATGTGGCCAAGCTCACAGAGAAGGCGCTTCCTGAAGCCAGCAGCCTGGTCCCAGCATTGTTTAACAGAGGGACACAGAAAACGTGCTGGGTCTCCGTACAGTGTGGGGTTACCTGTGGAGTGGGACAGGGGGAAGATAGGGTGACTGACAGGAAGGGGCACAAGGTACCTTCTGAAGTGCTAAAAGCCTCTATACCTTGATCCAAGTGGTGGTTACACAGGTATAAACATAAGAAAAATCCACTGAGCTGTACACAGAAAATCAGGGCATTTTATGCATTTTACTGTACCTATGTTGTACCCAAGTTTAAAAAGTCTAAAAAATAAACAAAAACACTGCCTTTGAAAATGATGGGGGCGGTGGGTAGCCTGAAATTAAAGAGTGAAGTGGGCTGGACTACCGAGAAGAACCTGAATCCACAGGCAGCGCTGACGTGAGATCTAGCAAAGAAGCTTGTGGAAGGACTCTCTGAAATAGATTGGTTTTGTTGTTGTTGTTTTATTGATCTGAGAGAGAGAGAGCGAGAGAAACATTGATTTGTTGTTCCACTTATTTATGCATTCATTGGTTGATTCTTCTATGTGACCGGACTGGGGATTGAACCTGCGACCTTGGCATATTGAGAAAACATTTTAACCAACTAAACTAGCCAGCCAGGGCTGAAACAGATTGTTTAGTGCTTTAAATTTGGACAAGATGAAGTAAGGGCCATGTGGTTGTGTGACTGTGTGTGTGTCTACGTGCATGTGTGTGTTTGTGTTAGTGTCTGTGTGAGTACACATGCTCCCTAAAAAGGCTCATGTATGACTGTTCAGTTTCATTAGTCTCCTCTAGTGACAATGTGTGTGGTACAACAGGAGGCAGGGCAGGACACACAGGTACTCCTGAGGGACAGCCACCCAGAGAAGGGTTGATGTGGTGGTGGGCCTAACCTCCTCCCAGTCAGACAGGAGCTCAGGAAGCTGGGATTGGAGGCCTGAGAGGTCAGGCTGGGTTTGGGAAGGGACAGCTTCCCTGCATATGGGACACCGAGCCAAGAGATCCAAGAGGCACCACGCAGGGCAAAACCGAAAGCAATGGCAGACAGCTGCCCTGGGTTGTTACCAGAGCTGTGGGAGGCTGGCAAGGAGGCAACGCTGTAGAAAACCAGGAAGGCGGGCCGGAGGGAAGCTGCTTTAAGCAAAGGGTGGGGGGCCGAGTCTGAGAGAATTCTGAGTCATGGAAAAAGATACTTTCTATAAGTGGTGCGGAGGAGTGAGCTAAGAAACAGCTCAGTCATTGGAAGCAAACGATGAGGGGCCGAGGATGCGCCAAGGCTAGGGAACGGAGCAGTGGGCGTTTTGTTCATTCATTAGCCCTCCTCTGGGGAGCCCTACGGTACCTGGACTCTCTCCACCACAGATTTATGGTTAGTGAATGAAGAACTAACCTGCAGTGAGTCAAAATGCACGGATTATTTACTTTTGGATTTGTGATGACATACCTCTTTCTGCTGTTCTGGAAACATCTTCAGCACAGGACGAGGTCAATCTGAAAAATAAGACGCCAGCACTCAGTGACATGGAACCTGAAGCAGATAAGCCCCTCATGACTTCTCACTCAAATCCCCCAAGAGGGCCTGGCCACACACAGTCCCTGGCAGGTAGACCTCTGCTGCTCCCTCCCTCCTACCCACTGCTGACGGGACCAAGGCAAACACAGATCGACCGGCCCACACTGGGTGTGGGGAGTGGGGACACGGCAAGCCCAGGGCAGTTGGATGATGACGGGCTCTCAACCTGGGAGGCCAGGCAGAGTCAGGCCGGAGTCATGGCCTTGGTGACTCAGAGGAGGCTAGAGACGCGGGGGGGCAGAGGGGCCCTGAGGGGCAGTGGGGATGCTGGTTGGGAGTGAGATGGCGAGAATGGAAAAGATGTCCAGACAGCCACCGCTGAGAGTAGCCTGGCAGTTTTACAGCAACCCAGCCTTTTAAGGAACAGGTCATTCCCACGACATTTAAACTACTCCGATGATCAGATGACAGTGGTGTGGCCCCAAGGGAGACAAAGGTCTTACAAATCCACAACAAAGAATATTCCTATAAAAAAATGAGCAAAGGTTATCAATAAGCAAAAATGACCCATTCACAAAATAAAAACAATAAAGGTCAAACTCAACAACCAAAAAAAAGAAGCAACCTGATTTAAAAATGGGCAAAGGACTTGAACAAGCATTTCTTCAAAGATAATGTACAAATGGCCAAAAACCATATGAAAAGATACTCAATATCACTAATCATTAGGGAAACACAAATCAAATCCACAATGAGTTATCACCTCACATTCGTTAGGATGGTTTCTATTGGAAAAACAAAAAAACAGGACATGGAGAAATTGGAACTTTTGCACCTTGGCACTGGTAGGAATGTAAAATGGTGCAGCAGCTGTGGAAAAGTGTGGAGGTTCCTCAAAAAATTAAAAATAGTATTACCATATCATCCAGTAACTCCACTTCTGGATATATATCCAACAGAATTAAAAGCAGGAGCTCAAGGAGATATTAACACACGCATGTTCACAGCATCATTATTCATAACAGCCAAAAGGTGGAAGCAACCCAAGTATCCATTGACTGATGAAGGGATAAGCAAAATGTGGTATGTTGTGAAAAACATAATGGAATGTTTTTCAGCCATTGAAAGGAAGGAAATTTTTGCCCTGGCTGGTGTGGCTCAGTGGATTGAGCATCAACCTGTGAACCAAAGGGTCGCCAGTTCGATTCCCCAGTCAGGGCACATGCCTGGGTTGCTGACCAGGTCCCCAGTAGGGGGTGCATGAGAGGCAACCACACATTGATGTTTCTCTCCCTCTCTTTCTCCCTCTCTTCCCTTCTGTCTAGAAATAAATAAATAAAATATTTTTTTAAAAGGAAGGAAATTTTGATATATCCTACAACATGAATGAACCTGAGGATATTATGCTAAGCAAAATAAGCCAGATACAAGAGACAAATACTTAATGATTCTACTTACTTACATGAGGTTTCTAGTCATATTCATAGAAACAGAAAGTAGAACGGGAGTTGCCAGGGGCTGTGGCGGGTGGGGGAAGTGGAGAGTTACTTAATGGGCACAGAGTTTCAGTTTTGCCAAATGAAAAATCTAGAAATCTGTAATACTTAATACTATTAAACCATATACTTAAAATGGGCAAGATGATAAATTTTATGTTTCTTACCACAATTAAAAATAAAGTTTTTGAAAAAAGGTCAATAATCTATTTTAAATGTTTAACCTTCCTATAAATAGAAGTGCAAATAAAAACAAGATGCCATGCAAGAATCACAAGAAATGGGACTGAATGCTGCTAGCAGGAATGTGAGCTCTTTCAGTATTTCTGAAAGACAATTCGGCCATATGTTTTAAAAAGCATTTTTAAATGTTTGACTTTGACACAATTACTCCATGCTGGGAACTCAACCTAAAAAATCAGTCAGACATATGCAAAAGGTTTTGTTTAATCAAATAAAATGAAACCTAAACGTCCATAAGTAGTAGATTAGAAAAAAATGAATTACGGTAGAGTTGCATAATAGAACACCTTGTAGCAAATTATGTTATAGAAGAACATTAAATGATAGCAACTGTACAAGAAGTATTAAGTGATTTTTCAAGTATGTTTTTATTTCTTATTTATTTAAGAATTGGAGCCTACACGGGACAAGTTAACAGTAGTCATTTCTGAGTGTGGGATTCTCACTGCTGCCTACTCCCTTCTCTTCTAATTTTTCCAAAAGTTTACGGTGCATTTGTTATTTTTAAAGTCAGAAAACCAGATACTTTTTATAAGAAAGTAAAACTTGAAGTACTGAATTACTTTTATTATTCTTTCCTCCAAAAAAAATCCAGCTAAGTTAATTTCACTTTCTGTGTTTATTTCATTTCCTCCTACAATGTTGAACAATTTTTCTATTTACATAAAAAGAAAAAAAATCACTGACTGCTTACTTTCGTCTCATAAGGGTAGGCCATACGCAGTTATTTTAAATTGAAAAATTATTTTAGTGCCAGTTTCCCCAGCACCATCTCTGAGTATCACCTGGGTCCTTTGCATTGCATCGGGCGGGTCTGGGGCAGTCTCGAAGAAGGGGGCACGGCCCTCCCAAATCTCCTCTAGGGAAGGCTCTTGGCCAGGGTCCTGCTGGGAGGGCAGCTCTGCAGTTAGCATGGCTTCGTATGACCGTCCCCAGACACAGATAACAGCATCAGTGATGGGCATCCAACTCTAGGAAAGCCAGCCACCGGTCAGTCAGGTGCCTAAGCGAGAAGAAAGGGTGGGACACCTGCTGCCTCCCGGTGTTTGGACTGGGAAACACCACGAGACTCGGGAACCTGAGAAAGTGATGTAAGAGAAACTGGACAGATAATGATGTCATAGCTGGTATTCAGAAGGAATTAGAACTTACACTTAAACAGAAGCCATGACATGGGTAAAAGTTGTCGTGAGATATTAAAGAAACTGGCCGCCAGAAAAGCTGAATTGGGAGGCAGCTTCAGCTGCTGATGGGGGCAGGGTTGCCTGGAGCCACCGCCAGTGCCCAGAGTTCTTAGTTTTCCAGTGGCTAAAGGGTCCATTGTCTCCTGGGTTCCCATACACAGCGTCCTTACGATAAGCACCCCTTTACTCAAGGAAGCTTGAGGGAGACCCCAATGTGTATAATCAAAAGAACCCAACCAAAAAGATAAAGAAAAAAGAGCTGCACCAAAACATGGAAACCGGACTGAAGTGGGCAGCCATGCATCTCAGCGGAAAGCAAAACGTGCCGAACCATCTGCAATCCAGGCCCTGGTGGTTCTCCCTCAGTCTGTCCTCAGAGCTTTAAAAAGGAGGCCAAAATGGGCGAAGAAGCAGAGAGCTGAAATTCAGTTAAATTTGGAAAGACAAGAATATTACCACTTAACTTTTTCCAGCATTTATCACCAAAAAAAAATATTAAAGAGGTTTAGCAATCTAAGAAAATACTGGCTCGTGGCACATAAAACAATGAAACTTGCTAATCTCTGCAACATAATCTCTACAATGAGTTCCATTTATGGTCATGAATATAATTGTTAGGCCAAATGTAGGATTTAAAATCCAGGAACAAGAAAAAAATACACTATAGAATTCCAACCTCACAATTATTTGGTGGCATTTAGAAAAAGTGCTACCTTAGACTTATAGATGCTGTGGACACATAGGCATGTGTGTGTGTTAACCCTGACCTCCACCTCCCTTCATACACACCCTAAGGAGAGCCATGGGCAAAACATGACAGAATAAACAGAATTGAGGAAATAAGCCATTAAAAGCAGATGTAGGTGAGAGAAGTAACCACTAGACCAGCCAGGCAGGTAAAACTGAACTTCCTAACTGTGACATCCTCTCTCCTCAGGACAATCCTAACCTCCCAAATCAAATGTAAAAATATTTTCCACTCTTCCCAACCTTCTTTATGCTACTAAAGTTCTCCAGAATAGTGATTCATCTGGGCTACTCATTTTCCTCTTTTAGAAAAGCAGATAAAGCTCAGAAGTTAGGGAAGGGATATTACTAATTTAAATAATAATGTAAATTAGTCCAATCGAATTGTGTTCGCTGGCTACCTTCAGTTGCTCGCTCCCCTCCCTCAAGCCCACCACCACCATCATATGGAGTTTTGATTAGAATGGGAGAAAGGGAAAACCACTGATACTTGGATGTACGGAGTTCTTGGTAGGCTAATGTGTTGTCACAGAATCATGTGCTTTAAGGATCATGATCCTCAGTGCTTTGTCACAGGATCATGAAAGACCTGAGAGCACAGCCTGTTTGCTGGAGAACAGCAGAAAATGCCCTAGTCTTCTCTCCTGCCAGTGGTTGCAGATGGTTTTTCAACTCTCTCTTCACTCTACCTGTTCACCTGATAAGAGGACTTTGCAGAAGTACTACCATGACTTCCCATCAAAATACTACCTGAAGGATGGCATGAAGAGAATACCTAGAATTAAATTTAATGAAAGAAGTGCAAAACATATCTGATAACTACAAAACATTGTGGAAAGAAATTAAAGCTCTAAATAAATGGAAAGATATCCCATGTTCATGGATTACAAGACTTAACTTTGTTGAGATGGTAACTCTCCCCCAACTGATCTACAGACTCAACGCAATCTCTATCAGAATCCCAGCTGACTTCTTTGTATAAATTGACAAGCTTATTCAAAAATTTGTATCTTCCTGCAAGCAACCCATAATAGCCAAAACAATCCTGAAAAAGAAGAACAAGGTAGGGCTCCCACTTCTTGATTTCAAAACCTACAACAAAGCAACAGTACTCAAGAAAGTGTGCAAAAAGGAAACAAATAGATCAACAGAATAGAATTGAGAGTCCAGAAGTAAACTCATACCTCTATGGTCAACTGATTTTCAACAAGGGTGCCAAAAACATTCAATGGGAAAAGAGTAGTCTTTTCAATAAGTGGTGTTGGAACAAGTGGATAGCCATATGCAAAAGAATGAGGTTGGATCCCTACCTTATACCATATATAAAAGTTAACTCAAAATGGATCAAACACCCAAACATAAGAATAGAAACTGTGAAACTCTTAGAAGAAAACAGAGGTAAACCTTCATGACCTTATATTTAGCAAATAATTCTTAGACATAATACCAAAAGCATAAGAAACTAAAGAAAAATAGATAAATTAGACTTCATGAAAATTAAAAGCTTTCATGTTTCAAAGAACACCATCAAGAATGTGAACAGGTAATGCACAGAATGGAGATGATAACTGGAAGTTACATATCTGATAAGGAACTTGTATCTAGAATATATAAAAAACTCTCACAACTCAATAATAAAAAGACTTAAGGATCTAATGTATAACATGATAACTATAGTTAATAATGCTGTATTGTAAAATTGAAATTTCCTAAGCCAGTAGAACTTAAATGTTCTCACCAAAAACAAAGAAAACGGCGAATAAGTGAGGTAATAGATGTGTTAATTTTATGGGGGAATCCTTTCACAATGTTTACATATATCAAATCATCACACTGTACATTTTGTCCATTGTACCTCAATCAAGATAGAAAGATGATGATGATGATGATGATGATGATGATGATTATAAAAAGGCTATTAACTCAATTCAAAAATGGGATCCTGAATGGACATTTCTCCAAGGAAGTTTTACAAATGGCACATGAAAAGGTGTTCAACATCATTAGCCATCAGAAGAAGGCCAATCAAAACCACAGCGAAATACCATCTCACACCCACTAGGCTGGCTAGCATCAAAACGTCAGATAATAACAAATGCTGCCAAGCACACAGAGAAACTGGAACCCGCACACATTGCAGGTGGAAACATAAAATGGTGCAGCCACTTCAGAAAACAGCCTGGCAGCTTCTCAAACAATGAAACATAGACTTACCATTTGACCCAGCAACTCCGCTCCCAGGTATACACCCAAGAGAAATGAAAACATGTGTCCACACAGAAACTAGTATATGAATATCAGCATTATTCATAACAGCCAAAAGTTGGAAATAACTCAAATGTCCATGAATGAATGAATGCATAACAAAATATGGGATATCCATACACTGGAATATTATTCGACAATAAAAAAGAAATGGAGTACTAATGCATGCTACAACTTAGTCCATATATGATAAAACTCCATTCACATGAAAATCCAGAATAGGGAATGCTATGAAGACAGAAAATAGATTGTGTGGGGCTGGGATGGGATGGATGGAGAGGTAGAGGTTAGGGGTATAGCAGAGTGATAGCTAAAGGGCAATGAAATGAGGTAATAAATATATCCTAAAATTGGCTGTGGTGATGGTTTCACATATCGGTGAATATATACAAAACATATTAATTGGGTACATTGTACAGTAAGTGGATATCTCAGTAAAAGTGTTTTTTTAAAAAAAAGTACTACCTGAAATCCTCAGGCTGACCTGCTCCATTCATTGCCCTAGTGTCTCTCATCCTGCAAACCACAACGTCTACCAAGTTGAAGACCCTCCAGGCGCCACCCATGCCCTGGGGTCCTCCCACCCCTCCTGGCTCTGACCCAGCCTTCCTCCGACATCACCTTTCCTAACACTTCCTTGCACTATGCCTGGGGTATGCTCAGCCTAGAGCCAGCAAATGCCCTATATACGAGCCCATCTCCACAGCATTACCTTAACGGGGCCCAGGTTTCTCCACCCTGCCCTTCCCTGTAACCCTCCCAAGGCAAAGTCGCTCATTTCACCAGCACTGCCATTTCTCAGGACCAGGAGAAAACCAAAATTTCCTGGTTACTATTATCTCTGGACAATAACCTACCAAGAAGTATCTAGAACCTAGAAATGTGACCAACTCCCTCCTCTTCACTTTCTGCCATGACCTCCTTCCCTCCAGGTTCCTGCTCCTCGTTCCTACATTTTTAGGGACCTCAGAGAGAGAGGGAGAGAGAGAGAGGTAGACAGAGATATAGAGATAGAGTCCTTACCCTGATCCCTCCAATGAATAATGACCTAAAATCCCTGGTCTTGCCTGAGCCCATCCCCTTCATTCCAGTGACCTAACCCATTATTTGTCAGCACTATATATACCACAATCCCAATCAAGAATTGTTTTTGAAACATAAGCTCCAAGTTCCCTCTAAAAGCCCACCCTTCCTTATTTTACTTCCTCATTCCAAGCCAATCTCTTCCTCCACATGAATGGAAAGCCACTGGAACTTTGATCCTACCCTCTCTATTCTCTGTCTGGGCTTCACTTCCTCATACCATTCAAATACTTACCTTCCAAATACTTGCCCCGCAATACCCTGAGTTTTTGCTTCTATTGAAATACCAGCTGCTTCTATCTATCAATGCCCAAACAGGGCTCAACATGACCTCTGTCTCTTCCATTTTCTCTCTTGTCCTATCCTTGACTAAAGAAAAATAGATCTGTGACAGGTTCCATCACCAGGTTATTGTGAGTACCAGCTTCAGGAGGCCCCTCAAGGGTTCAGGAGTCTCTCCACCCATCCAGGCAGTTTCAGACTTTACCTGCAGCCTCCCTCCTCCTCCCAGATCTGCTCCACCTCTGCCATCTGCTAACTGTATCACCCACTTCATCAAGATACTAAGGCCGGGTGTACATTCTTCATCTTGGTTTTCTGCTCCCTTGAAATCTACCCGTAGATTCACCCACTTCCCTCAGTCTCAAAGGAAAGCATCCAACTCCCCGCTGTCTTCATGGCCTCCCCTACCTCCCCCAAGACACTGGTCCATCAATTTTCCCACCCCATTAGTAACTCCAACTTCTTCCTTTTCACCAGGCCCTTCCTCCTTCCTCAACAAGCAAGTTCTCATCCAACTGTAGACAGGCAACCCTGGCTAATTCATTCAACTGGTTAAAGACCAGGCACTGCTGCAGGCATCAGAGAGTGTGGGGGGGGGGAGTGGTCAACAATGAATAAGACAACCAAAACCCTGGGCTCACATCACAGCGGGAGGAAAATGAAAATAAACATGTAAGTAAATAAATGGACAAGATAATGAACAAGCTTAATGAAGAAAATAAAACAGGATGACGTGAACACGAGTGACTATGGAGACTTCGTGGGTACTGCTTCACATTCGGGTCTTTAGGGAAGGTTTCTCTGAGGAGCTGAAATTTGAACAGAAACTTGACAGGCAAGAGGGAGCCAGTGACAAGACAGTCTTGGGAAAGAGCACTCCAGGAACAGTCAGTGGCCAGTGCCAAAGCCCCAAGGTGGAGCACGCTTGGAATACCTGGGGAAGGAAGAGAAACCCCTGTGGCTGCAGGTGGATGAGGGAGACAAGCCCAGAGAGGGAGGCAGGAAGAATACGGAAGCCACTGGAGCATTCAGCAAGTGAGTGGCATAATCTGACATGTTTTAACAGGGTCTCTCTGACATCTGGCTGGCCTCACTCACTCCCTCCTGGTCTGTGATTCACTTCCTGCCTGGGAAGTTCAAAAAGCCATATTACTCCAGTAAAAAGTTGGACTGGAGGGACTTCCAGTCAAGATGGAGGCATAGGCGGATGTGACTCACCTCTTCGCAACACCGCATCAAAATTACAAGTAAAATATAGAACAACCATCACTCAGAACCATTATAAATCAAGTGGAATGGAAGTCTGACAACTACAGAATTAGAGAAACCACATCCATCCAGACTGAGCCAGCAAGCTGGTGCCATATCTGAGACTCCATCAACCTGGCTAACACTGTTTGACCCACCTTGGAGATCCCCAGAGACTCCACCACACCCAATTTACAGGCCAACCCAACCTGCTTTTCCATATGAACAGCTGGTCTTGGCCCATGCTTCACAACTTCCTAAATCCTATCAAACAAGCAACAGCTGACCTCAGTGAGCCCCAGGCATGGCACTAGCAGCAGCCAGCCTAGATTCACAGTTTGGCTTTGCCTGGGAAACTCCAAGCCCAGCACAAGAAGCAGCCATCTCAGATTCCTTTATAGTTCAGGCAGAGTGGCCCCTGGCAAAACACAGAGGGGGGCTGACCTAGGCCTGCACCACCCAGGAAACCCCAGGGCCTATTCAAGGGCTATATCCAATTGCTTACAAGCCAGCCCCATTCAGAATGTGACTTCATACCAATGACTCTGCAAGGATCTTGCCCATATCTTAGATGTTCAGGACACAGGGCCCGGTTGAAGACCACCATAGAATCTCCCTTTACGCTTTCATTTTCCAAGTTAACTATTCTCAAGTATTTAGTGGCTCTTGCTAAAAAGAATAAGAAAAGATTTAAACAAATGTCTTTTCAAAGTTTCCAGTAAAATGAAAATACTGAACATGATAAAAAACAGCTACCATTTATGAGTGCCAGCTGTGTGCAGGCACTGTGCTGAGTATATTATGTGCATTTCCTTGTTTAATTCTCACAACCACCCATGTCACAGACAAAGACACTAAGGCTTACAGAGGTGAAGTAACTTGCTCAAGGTCACCAACGCAAGGCCACCAGCTTGCCCAAGGTCAGCTAGCAAACCAGAACTCACTTTTCAGATCTCAGTTTCAATCTCACTAACCCAGGGGAGCTTCCCCTAACTCCCTCCAACAAAGTCAAAACCCCTAGTTATACTTCTGCAGCACCATTGCCTTCCTCTGTAGCTCTGCTGATAGTGATATTTTTACCCTTATTTGTGTTTATATTGAATTAACATGTCTCCCCACCAAACTGTAAGCTCAAGGGCAGCACAGACCTCCACTCTTCTTGTTTATTTAGGATCTCTGGCCTCTATTACAGCACCAGGCACATCACAGGTTCTCCATACACATTTACACTGATTGAATGAATAAATGGGGGGAAATAGTGCTCAGAAATCACCCAGTTGCTTGGGCACTGCACTAACAAAATACAGGCAGCCCACATGTCCATCCACATGTGGGCATCACACTGCCAGCTGCCCAGTCTGAGGGGCACGAAAATGTTGAGGTAAAGGTCTTCCTCAGACCTGGAAGAGGGCCTCAGGGACAAAACCCCACAGGAGGGGGACACGGCAGCATCCTCCCGTTTGAAGGAGTGCAGTGTGAGGGATGGACACTTCATCAACCCAATTAATACATTATTAATAATAAATCACTTTCCTGTTCATTTTGGTTGACTTTTCCACTATATATGGCTTATTTCTGTTTTGATTATTTGCCCTGCTATTCGAATGTGTTTTCTGGTCCCTTCCTCGGATATCTTTTTTCTTAAAATAGTTTAAGCAGAATCATATGCCATTCATAGGCAACTTATCTTAATACCCAACTACAAAACTAAGAGCAACTGGAAAAAAGAAAACTATATGCACAACAAAAGTAGTTATTAAATCTCAGACAGGTCACTGTCACAAGGAAAGCTCAAGGGTTTGAGAGAAATCTATTTTAAGCGAACTCTATGGCACACACCCCATATTATCCACCTACAGAAATATTAACCCAGTAGAAGCATTAAATCCTTCACCAGAGCAGACTATCCTTTGAGGATGCATCCACAGAATGCTATTCTAGTCTAATAAGACAAAGAAAGGAATAACTTTTTTTTTAATGAAAATTACATTTGCTACCTGTCAAAAATTCAGGTTCTCAAGGGCTCAGGAGTTGATTATCAGTCTGATGACAGGTTCGATTTTGCAATACTTTTTATATTTGCACCACGAGTGAGCAGCGAGCTTGAAGAGGATAGAGAAGGTGGAGAAGAACAGGAGGAGGTGTTTGTTACATGAATATTCAGGAGATAAACAAACAGGTATATTGGATTGGCTGAGTTCCAAGTTATGTAAGGCTTAAACTATATAACCCTTTTTAACATACAGTCTAAACAGGTATATAATTCCCTGGACTATTCTTTTCAGAGAGAACGAACATAGCAGGTCCTCCCAGGCTGGCAAAAAAATTGTGAAAAGTCCAGCAAAGGAAACTCTTAACCACAAGACGTGCACTGGGTGAGTGAAACAACAGCCTTGGGAGGGCAAGAATTCAGTTTACAGGTTCTACCAAGATCAAGTATCTACCTGATGAATAAATTCTAGAGGCCTGCTGTACAACACTGAACCTACAGTTAACACTGTACTGTACACTTAAGAAGTGGTTAAGAGGACAGGCCTCATGTTAAGTGTTCTTACTACAGTAAAATATATTTTTTTAATGGTCAGGTGTCTGTTAAGTGGTTTTCAGGTTAGCTCTACAAAGAAGGCTGATGGAGCTGGTGCAGCTCGGTGAATTGAGCATCGGCCGGTGAACCAAAGGGTCACCGGTTTGATTCCCCGGTTGAGGCACATGCCTGGGTTGCGAGCCAGGTCCCCAGTAGGGGGCGCTTGAGGGGTAACCATACACTGGTGTTTTCCTCCCTCTCTTTCTCCCTCTCTTCCCTTCTGTCTAAAAATAAAATAAATGAAATCTTTTTACAAAAAGACTGATGGAGAAAAACTCTAGGACCCCTAAAATGCTGCAAACGTAGATACCGCTGCATGCCTCTCCCACATACACACACACCCCCACCCATTCCTCCTTTTGCCCTTAACTTCTGCATTCTAGTTCCGATGTGTGCTTCCTGTATCTTTTTTTAATTAAATGTATTGGGGTGACACTGGTTAATAAGATTACATAAGTTTCTTTTTTAAATAGAATTATTATATTTCAATATACAACTTCTTTACAAGCAAAAAATAAAATAGCATAGTAAAATAACAAAAACATGGTATATCATTTGCAGTGCATGCGATATGGTTAACATTTTAGTCATAAATGAGCTCTTAAGAAAACAGTTACAAAGACACTAATAATCCAAGGGAACTGGAGAAACAGAAAATGAAGTAATACAAAGGGCAATTAAGAATTAAGAATATGATGGCTGGGCTGAACAATGACGAAAGAATAATTTCTCTGCAGTATTATACTGTCAAAAAAATGCTGTGTTGTACAGTCTGAACTCTTATAAACACTGACAGATTGATGAGGGGTATCTACAAGTAGGGGGAAGCTACTGTTTTGACTCAAAATAAAAATTTTGGATATCCTTAGCCCCAACATTTCTAGTTAATTAAAATTATTTCAACAAATTAGTTGAAACAAATTCAAAATGAGTTATACAACAGCACATTTACTGCATAGCAAATATATAGCCAGAATCTGGGCCCCAAAACACTACTTGCCTATTAATTTGTTCACAAACACAACTGAAAAGGATGTGCACAAAACTACATTAACAGATAACAGCATAGGGAATATAGTCACTAACACTGTTAAGAACTGTGTATGGGGCCAGGTGGGTATTTGAAATATGGAGTGGAACACCTTGAAGTATATGAGTGTCTAATCACTGTGCTGCACACCTAAATCTAATACAAAATAGTACTAAATGTCCAATATAATTGAAAAATAAAAAGAGGACATCTATACTAGGTAGTAAAATAAAAAGGAAAACAGAGGCGTTTGAAGGAAAACTATTGAGTATATACTTAACAACAATCTATGTCCCCTAAAATCACAACATGATGGCTTTTTAAAAAATTTTTAAGATTTTATTTACTTTTAGAGAGAGGGGGTGGGAGGGAGAGAGGGAGAGAAACATCAATGTGTGGGTTGCCTCTAACATGCCCTCTACCGGCGACCTGGCCCACAACCCAGTCATGTGCCCTGACAGGGAATCGAACCAGAGACCCTTTGGTACAAAGGCCGGCACTCAGTCCTACGCCAGCCAGGGCAACACAATGACTTTTAATGACTACATTTCAAACCCACCCTACAGTGCATCGAGTCAGACACACGCACTCAGCCTTCAGGGGAGCACGGGGGAAACCCCACCACTGCACGTCCCAGGCCTCCTGGGAGTAACAGCTCCCTTGCTCTGTCTCCTCGGACTCAGTCCAACAGCAACAATGGAAACAGCCAACATGCCTGCTTACAAGTCTCTCCACAACACCCTTCTGGGCACTTTCTAGCAGGAGCTTTCTCAGTCCCCTGTTTCCGACCTGCAGGGAGTGTCCATGGCAACGCACAAAAGTGGTATCTCCAACACATGAGGAAGATTGTCTTTTGATTTTGAAGATGGTGGCAGAAGCAAGAGCATGGGCTCCTGTTCAGTCATCCCCAACTACTGCCTCCTGAAGTGCCCAGCCCCGCATCAGAGGAGCAGTCATCTGTCCTCAGTCCTATCGATTGCCGGGCCAGAGGTGGGCGCCAAGTGCGCTGGAATGAGGAATACTCCACAGAGGGCGGCGGTGCCAATTCTTGGGATTAATAACAAAGAGGGCAGAAAGCGTAGATTCTTGGAACTATCGGCTCCTGTGGTGTACAGCTCTATGACACATCATCTGTATATTGCATTGTGTGCTCATCACCCAAAGTCTAGTCTCCTCCCATCTCCATATATTTGACCCCCTTTTTCCCCTTCGTCCTCCCCCAACATGTATCTTTTTAATGCAAATACTTAGTCCTTTCCTGAGAGATGCAGCATAGGGTATAAAAGAAGAAAATAAAGCCCTGGTCCCAACTCACCTATCACCTGAGGGTAGAGCTTTGCCAAGTGTCTGTCTCCCTCAGCTATAAAATGGCAAAGGACGAGGAAGAGGCATGAAGCTGTCGTCATGATCTCAGGGCCCCTGCACAAGTCCAACATGAAAATTTTAAGACGGATGTGTGACCAACACTTTGAAAGAAGTAAATCCTTAGCCGTATCTACATGCGACTGCTGGCATTTTGAGTTTCCTGGGATGTCATGTTAGGCAACTCAAACTGCTTCATCTCAATAGTCCTACCTGTCCAGCTACTCCTCCTGGCTACGACAGTAAAGTCGATAGAGATCAAAGCTTCTGTCATTTGCTACGGAAGCCAAGCTCCTCTCCCCGTTCCTGAGCACGGGCTGGGAAGCAGCCCCATGCCCAGGGGGCACACCTGGGCACTGCCACACTCACCTGTCCAGGCGGTGACTCCCCCTGGTTTCATTCCAAGAAGGCACTGACGGGAAAGACCAGGCACGTGGGCAAGCGCCAGCCAGGTGCCAGCTGTGAGCCCTGGAAGAGGAAAGGGGATCCTCCCCCCTGAGAGAAAGGGAAAGAAGGAAAAACAAGGCGATCTCAGATGTTTCCCAACCCACCACCCAAAACAGGGACCATGAGCCCAGGCCACTGGTCATGGGGTGGCCTCTGTCTTCGTGAACCAAAGGCCACCACTTAAAATCGCAACTTGGCCCTATCACAGACATAAGCTGTCGTCACATAAGCTTTTCCTTCTTGTTTGTTATCTGTCTCCACAAGAGCCAGGCAGGCACAGTATCTCTGATTAATCACTAATTTTGACTGGCTGCTTGACACAGTACGTGCCTCTATGCAGGTACTCGATGAATTATAATGGACGATGGGCGAATGAATAAATGATATCCTATTCACAGCTCTCTCTGAGGTGGGCAAAGGATTATGGTCTCTGTCTCCCAGATAAGAAGAGACAGTGAGGTGATGACTTGCCCAAACACAAATAGGCCAGGACACTTCCTCACAGGACCACTCGTTCTCACCTACCTGTCCCTTTGCACAACTTCACTTATTATATAAGGCAATATTAAAGAGGCCCCGACAGACTGACACTCTGTCGTCTGAGTTTTTAGGGGATAAAAGCAGAAGTAAGGGGAGGGGCAGAAGGATGTAGAGAGCCAGGAGCATAGAGCTATTAAAGGGGGAAGGAGTCCTGGCTGAGGGTCCCCAACCTCAGGGACAGGTCCCCGAGAGGTCCTGGGCATCCCAGAGTCCGCACGCGGAGCTGGAGCAGCCGTGAGGGAAGAGGGATTTCCAAGAGGCAGAGGAAAACACACAGGGAAGAGGCCATTGGTTGGAAAACCCAGATTCCCATTTCTGCCTAAAATGCCTTCAATCTCAGGATCATGCTCTCCAAGAACCCTGAAGGTTCCGGTGGCTCTTTTACTCAAGAACCAGCTCTATAGGCTGAGAGGCTATAAACCACAAATGGCCAGGGCCCAGGGGGACCCGGTTTCCAAAAGACAGCAGGGGTAAGTCCAGGCTTGGCCCCGGGCCTGGCCACCAGCCTGTGGGGACCTGCCAGGCCACGCGGTTGAGGTTTCTGCTCCTCATTCTACAGGGACACAGAAGGGGCAGAGGCTGGTTTCGAAGAAGCAGGTAACTCTCAGTGTCCACACACTAGAGCCCACTGTAGGCACCAGAGCTCTCTCTCCAGAACACACAGCGCCGGTGACCTAGTATCGATAAGGTTCGAAGAGGTGGCCCCTGAGTCCGCCTGCAGGGTGGCGTAGGGAACACAGAGAGGGAATGGGGGGTGATCACCGGGGTTAGGGGTGAGCCATTCAGGGTGAAGAGATAGGGAAGACAAGGCGAGTGGGAAGAAGATTCGGGAGTCAGGTTCAGAAACTAAGCCTGCCTCCCCACTTAAAGTAACCTCGTCAGTGCCCATAGTATCCCTGCCGTCATCCCACCTGCCAAATATGCTCGAGTACTACGGGGACACGTTCAGTCTACCTTCCAAGGCCACCTCATCTGTCTCTAAGCTCCTAAACAGCATTACTTTCTGTTCCAGGGTTCCCTCATCTCAAGTGACAGCCCTCCTCTTCCTGTCCCTGGTAGTGGTCCTGCTGTGCTTGGATGCTCCACCTCTCTCTGCCTACCTCTGCCTCACCCACCCGTTAGGGCAAAATATCAGCAGCAAACACTTCCACAGCCCTTAGTATGGCCACAGACTACTCCCAGTGCCTTACACACAGTAACTGCTTTACTCTGCATGACAGCCGCTAAGGAGGCGTCATTAATACCCCCACATGACAGATCGGAGAGCCGAGGCACACAGAGATGAAGTGACCCTCTCAAGGACACATAGGCAGTAAAAGGCAGAGCCAAAATTCAAGCCCACAGTCCGGGCCAGAGTCCTTCTCACAGCACAACCCGGACTGCTATGTCCTTCCCAAGCCTGCCCTGACCCCCTCATGGACAGCTCCTTGCCAATCTCTATGCCACTTCCCACATCTGCGTGGCATGAGGACTGGCTAGGTTCTTGTCATCTCTCCCCTCCCAGATTAGAAATCCCCTAAGGACAAGGCTTCCACGTTATTTCTACACCATCTTCATACTCGTTTCCTATGGCTGCTGCAACAAATTGCCATCAACTTCAGGGCTTAAAACAACACAAAGTTATTATCTTACAGTTCTGTAGGTCAGAAATCCAACACAGATCTCTCCACGCTACGACCAAGGCACCTGCGGGGCTGGGTTCCTACTGCAGGCTCTAGGAGAGAAAGGCTTCTCCAGCTCCCAGAGGCTGCCTGCATTCCTGGGCTTGTGGAATGCACCAAGGTCTTTCTCCATCTTCAAAGCCAGCAGCCTATCACCTCTCTAACCACAGCCAGGAAAGGTTCTGCTTTTAACAACCCCTGCGATTAGATTAGGCCCGGCTCGGCAACCCAGGATAATCTCTCCACCTCAAGAGCCTTAACTTAACCACATCTGTAGAATCCCTTTGTCACGTAAGAAAACACAATCACAGGTTCAAGGATCAGGATGCAGACACCTTTGGGGGCCATTATCCTACCGACCACAATCTTTGTACATAAACCTTGAACACAGCGGTCCCCTGCCAAGCATGGAACTGATTCCCATCATAGTTCGGCTGCACGAGCCCCTGAATACTTGATTATACGGTCCCTCCACTGGCGTTTGATCATCCTGTACGATAGTCTTGTGTCCCCAAACTGACCAAGAGCCCTTTGAAAGAGACTGTCCCCCTTTTAATAGTCCCAAATTGTGACAGCGATAGTACATGGTGGACACATAAAGATGTCTAGCCCTGACTGGCGTGGCTGAGTGGGTTGAGCACTGGCCTGTAAACTGAAAGGTCGCAGGTTTGATTCCCAGTCAGGGCACATGACGGGGTTGCAGGCCAGGTCCCTGGCTAGGGGTGTGCAAGAGGCAAACAATAGATGCTTCTCTCGCATAGTGATGTTTCTCTCCTTCTCTTTCTCCCTCTCCCTCTCTCTAAAAAATAAATAAAATCTTCAAAAAGAAAAAAAAAAGATGTCTAATAATCTGGGGGATCAAACAAACTTCATTTTGTCTTTTATTTTTATTAATTTTTAAAATCTTACACATATTTCAAAATGAAATAATACAAAAGGGTATAAATAAAAACTCCCTTTCCTCTACCTCCTAGTCATTTTTATCCTTCCAGAGATATTCTATGCATGTGCAAGTATAAGACGTGTTTATTATTTGCCCCCCTCCTTTTCTGTACACAGTGGCATCACACACAGTCCTTCCTATGCCTCACTCTTACCGGCAGAGATAGCTCCTCAGATACCCGCAGTGTTCTCGTTCTCTTTTGTGGGTATGTACTGTTCCACTGTGTGGGCGCCATAATCCACTCCACCAGCCCCCACTGATAGATACTCTTTTGCTATCCTAAATAGTGTTCAGTGGGTGCCTGTAACTTTATCTGAAGGATAAAATTCTCTAAGTGGTATTTCCGAGTCAAGCAAGACCATGTGAATTAGTAACTGACAGATCCTGGCAAGGTGCCCACTGAGGGGAACCAATACACGTTCACCAAGCACGCGCATGCGAGTTGAGTTTGCCCACATCCTCCCTAGCACGGATGGTGTTCAAAATGTTTTCTCTTTGCCAGTTCCAGATAGGCAAGATGTGGCATGCTTGAGTGCGATTTAAGTGACATTTTCAAAGCCAAGCATTTTTCATGTTTCATGAATTTATTTTATATGGGTTGTTTGTTCCTATCCTTTGGCCATTTTCTTATAGAGTTATATTCTTTTCCTTATTGACTTGTTGTTCTTTCTGTATTAGGGAAATCAATCCCTAATATATAACCTGAAGTACGAATATATTTTTCCAGTTTGTAATCTGTCTTTTGTTTTGCTTGCAGGGCTTTTGCTATGATAACTGTTTTTAGGTAATGGATTTTATTAATCTTTCCCTTATGGGTTCTAGGTTTTGCCCCATTCTTAGGGCACCCCTTCCTACTGCAAAGTTATAAAAAATATCCTCCCTTGGGTTATTCTAGAAGCCAGTCATCTATGAGCAGTGAAAAGTTCTCTTCCATGGTCATGAATTACATCCTGGACATAATATGCACGTTGGCCGTAATGTATGCAAACAGAATTTAACTCTTTAAGTAACTTTAATCTTCTGATACTTGGCAGTTTATAAAGCCCCGTCCCACAACAGTCCGTGAGGCAGGCAGGGTAGGACTTCTTGGCCTCACTTTACAGAACAGGACACCAACACCCACAGAGGTTGAATGGCCATCGAAAGCCGCACAGCGTGGTCCAGACTCAAATTGAGGACTCCCCAGGGCCAGGAGCTGCTCCCTCCTCTCCTCACACTGCCCTCTTAACAAAAGGATGACATCTACATGCATTAAAATGTTAAAGGACACCTCCAAAGTCATTTCTAAATAACTTCAAAGGAATTTGAATAATAACTTTTCTAATCAGGAAAAACAATATTTACTTCAGTGGGTCACACTGTGGTCCAGTTAAACAATGACTCATCCTCAGCGCCATGCCAATGCTCTCACCACTTGACAGAAGTCCATGTTCCTACGGTGCGCCTGTACCACCCAGCAAAATGTAATTGAACGGAGATGTATAAAGTACAGCATAGGGAACATAGTCAATAACGTCATAATAACAGTGTACACTTGACATATTGGGGGGATCACTTTGTAAAGTAGATGATTAGTTTCTGTACACCTGAAACTAATACAAATAATATTGAATGTCAACTGTCATTGAAAAATAAAATAAGTAAAGAAAAGAGATGTAATGTTCCCAGGTCTCAAGGCTTCTGAGTAAATGGATCCTGACAAGCAGCACTTCCCAGTGGGGGAGGGGAGAAGGCGAGGGGTATCCACATCAGGGGGGCTCTTTCCAAATCACCACACATAGCCCAGGCTTCACCATCACCTGCCCCCCAGCAGTCCCACTGCAGGAACGCATCGCACGCTCCCTCAAGTGTGTGATGATAGAAAATTTTTTGAAAACCATTGTTCCGGGGCCTGTAGTTGCACAATCTCTACAAACCACACTCCTCTGTTCTCCAACCAACCCTTTCTCCCAACTCTTCTGCACACAAGCAGTGCCTAGTTGCCCTAACCAGGTCAGTGCTGAAACTCCCACCTTGGGCCTTTCATGCCTCTTGCTTCCTCTTACCTTCCTCCCACCTTCGTGACCCAACACATCCAAGGTAGCTCCTTCCCATCCTGCAGGTCTTGGCTTATACTTTTTGTTTTTTAATCCTCACCAGAGAATGTGTTTATACGATCATTGATTTGAGAGAGAGAGAGAGAGAGAGAGAAACATTGATGTGAGAGAGAAACATCGACCAGTTGCCTTCAGTACAAACCCCAATCGGGGATCGAACTGGCAACCTAGGTATGTACCCTGATCAAGAATTGAACCCACGGCCTTTTGGTGTATGGGACGACGCTCCAACTAAGTCACCCAGCCAGGTTCAGGTCTTGGTTTAAGTGGCACCTCCTTAGAGGGGCCTTCCCTGACCACCCACTAAAGCAAACTCTCCCAGTAAGGCTCTATCTATCCTCTTATTTTCTCCTTAGAATTGATCCCAGTTTGTATTAATTTATTTCTTGTTTACTGTCTGTCCTCTCAAAAGTGCCATGAGGGTAGGGCCCTTGTCCAAATCATTCATACTTTATAACCCTAGCACTTAGCGGAGTGCCTGGCATATAGTAGGTGCTTAATAAATACTGGGTCAATTAAATTTGATTGAATTGGTCCCAGCTAATTTTCTCCATCTCTGCAGCACTGCCAAATATCTAAGCAGCCCAACCATGCGGGCTGGGAGGGTGGGCACAAGACCAACGCCTTCTTCCCCCGCCAGCCCACCTCCTCCCGCTCATGGTTAACCACTTGCCTGTGAAAAAAGAAAGCTTGTAGCCTGTAAGAACCCAGGCCGGAATGTCTTGAAGGCTTCATGTCTTTCTCTGTTGTTTTCTGTCTTTCCTCCTGACCCAACTCCACTGCACTGTGGAGGATGAGACTGGGGGATAGTGTAAAGGTATGCCTTCAATAATTGAAAATAGCAATCAAACTAAAAATGAGTGACTTAAAAATGCTTAACTACATACCAGACACTGTGAGAAGCCTGTACTATAAATTATCTCATATAAGCCTCAAGAGAACCCCACAAGCCAAGTGTTACCTCAATTTTACAAATACAGAAACAGTGCCCAAGGTCATGCAGCTGGTATGTGAGTGGTAATCTGAACCCAGACCTCTGAACTTGGGAGAGCCCTCACTCTTAATAACCTCACATCTAACATGGCATCCAAACTGCCTCCTTAGAACTGTATGCTTAAAAAATAGCAACTAGTGGAGAATACCAGCCAATAAATTGAGTTATTTATGTCTTGAATGCCTTAGGGATGAGAGGTGGGGACAGACTTCTGCCTGTATGTGAACTTGGGAACCAAGGGCCAAAGATCTGGAAATGACTTTCTCATCCTTGGAAAGGAGGTAACACTGGGAGAAGTGTAGTGCATTCACTCGCATGACAGCCCTCTTTATGGTCTACAGCTAGAAAGGGTAACTAATGGATAACTAGACAACAATGACAAGTCAGTTCAGTAAGTAATCACTGAGAGCCTACTGCATGAACGAGCACTCTAGGTTTGCAGAGGGTTGTTTGCTTGTTTGTTTGTTTAGATTTTATTTCTTTATTTAAAGAGAATGGAAGGGGGGGGAAGAAAGGGACAAAAACACCAATGTGTGAGAGATACACTGATTGGTTTCCTTGTGCACACCCCCAACTGGGGGCCCAGCCCACAGCCCAGGCATGTGCCCTGACTGGGAATTGAACCAGCAGCCCTTTGATTCACAACCCAATGCTCAACCCACTGAGCCACACCAGGCAGGGCAGGGGTTTTTTGTTGTTTTTTTTTTTAATGTAACACTCTCTGAGTTCTAAGACCTAAAGATGTCCAAACAAAGATGTGAAACATTCACTTGTAATACAAAACTCACTGTACAGGGCTACAGGAAGAAGGTGAACGGTGAGGGAAGGGCTCCACAGAAGGATACGGTTTGATGAGGCCTCGATGCTCATGTTAGGACAAGCAGAGAAAACAGGACCAGCCTGGGATGATTGAGAGGCAATACCATTTTTACGAGAACGAGGGGTCCAGCCCCTAGGAGCAGAGGGTGTGTGTTGGCAGAATATTACAAGGAGGACAGGCTGGAAGGGCTCTGATGGGCACTGTAGGATGGGGAAGTCCCTGAACAGTGAGAAGAGGAACAGGAACTTCTGCCCTGTTCCAAGGCAGGGCTACAGAGAGTGGAAGCCTGACGTGATGACGATGACTCCTCTGGGTATAGGGTGGAGGATGAATTGACAGAAATTACAGGCCACAGGCTCCGTTGGGGGCTGCTGGAATGCAACAGCCAGCGGAAGAGATCATGGGCTCAAGGAGGGAAGCAGGGAGGGAAACGCACACTGGGAAATAACGAGGAGCAGAGCGCAGAGGATTTGGGGGACAGTGAAACTATTCTGTATGATACTATAATGGTGGACACATGTCATACATTTGTCAAAAGCTGGAGTGTATAACACAAGGAGTGAACCACGACATAAAGTATGGATTTTGGCTGCTAATGATGTGTCAATGTACGTTCACCAATTGTAATAACGTAGGTACCAGTCTCATGCTGAGGATGGGGGGAGGCAGACTGTATATGAGATCTCCCCTCTGGGGTGGGGGCAGGTAGAAGAGAGTATAAGGGGGATAAATGGTGGCAGGAGGAGACTTGCCTTGGGGTGGTGAACACACAATACAATATACAGATGATGTATTATAGAACTGTACACTTGAAACTTGAATAATTTTATTAACCAGGGTCACCCCAGTAAATGTAATTTAAAAGTTTTAAATATTTATCCAGGGAGTTTCTCTATATATAAAAACATTTTTTAAAAAGATCTCCCTTCCCTGTACTTTCCCTCAATTTTGCTGTGAACCTAAAACTGCTCTAAAAAAACAAATATAGCCCTGGCTGGTGTGGCTCAGTGGACCGAGCACCAGCCTGCGAACTGAAAGGTCACCTGTTCGATTCCCTGTCAGGGCACGTGCCTGGGTTGCGGGCCAGGACCCCAGTTGAGGGCATGTGAGAGGCAACCGATTGATGTTTCTCCCACACATTGGTGTTTCCCTCCCTCTCTTTCTCCTTTCCTTCCCCTCTCTCTGAAAGTAAATACATAAAATCTTTTCTAAAAATCAAGTTATATGTAGAAAAATGTGGACACAGAGCACAAAGGTGAAAAGGGAGTCAAGGATGATTCACTGGCGTGTGGCTGGCAGAAGACCAGAGTCACTGCAGAAGGAGGAAGTTGGAAAGGGCCAGTTTTTAGAGTAAGAGGGAAAGAAGGTGAGTTCAGTTGAGAACAAGCTGGGGTGGGACATCCACAGGGACCCAGACCTGGTCTTCAGGCATTTGGAGAACAGTTTGAAGCTGAGATAAGAAAATGGTATGCAAATTAGAGGCCAGAGTCAGCCTTAAATGTTCTTCTTTGAAGCTGAGTGATAAATACTCCTTCAGAAAGGAATAGCATTTCGACACACTGGAAATAACACTGTCCCACAAAGCTTGCAGCCTGGGTCACGCAAGAACTGCTGTTGGGGAGGTAATTTCAGTTACTTGCGAGAACAGCCAACACCAGCAATTGTGGCCCTCTGGTCAAGTCAAATCTGCCCAGAGTGACGTCAGTCCAGATATGAAGAACTGGCAAGTAATCAGAGAGGCAAGCAAGAAGAGAGATTTCAGTTTTGAGTAAGATTTTCCATTTTTAGGACGAGCGGGAGGAACACAATGAATGGGAACGACTGTATAGTTTTCCCAAGCCAAGCAGCCTAAGTGTGAATTCTTATTCTGCCCTTCGCCAAGGGAAGTTATTTAGCTGTCCTGTGCCTCAGCTTCCCCATTGGTAAAAAGGGAATAACCGCCTACCCCACAGATCTGCTGCAAAGATCAAATGAGCAAATACGGAGGCAGGGCCTGGAGCTCTCTGTCAGCTATTGTCACTCTCCATTATCCATTCCAGACTTTTCTAAGAGCCCTGAGGGGAAGCTGCTGAGGTCTCTTCCTCAGGATCACAGAGTACTTATTCCAGTTTAAAAAATTTTTTTCTCTTCAAGTATCTGTTTGGTCAGACAGGACTGTAATATTGGCAGGAGCACAATATTTTAAATCTTGAGGCACTGACACTCAGCCCACACGTGGGAACACATACCTTGCCCTTTCCCCTGCAGCAGACCATTTACTCAAGGATGTCCACTGGCTGGCCTTGACCCAAAAATGCTAAGGTAAGACGTTAAGAAAGTCATTTTAAAAGTAGGTAAATGCCAACATTATTATTCCTCAAACTGTTGGCCTGAAGTACTGACTGTAATCCAAGGGCATTTGACATATGTTATTTACAGACTCAGTTTGGCAAAGTTCTCCAGACAGAGGTCACAGGTTTTCAATGCTTCCCAACCATCAGGAAAATGAGCTGATAGAAAAAGCCAGCATCCGGTCTGCACTCCTTGTAAATCATTAAACTGATTTCCTGAATTTCCATGGGCATTTGCGCGGAAGGAGCCCAGGTCTCAGGGCCTGAGCATCCACAGACAGATGACGAAAAGGCTCCAGTCTCCTGCTCTGAAAACCAGAACACAGAGTCATGGTGACACCGCCCCCCAACCCAGGCAGGGACCTGGGGTGCTGCAGGAACATCTGCCTTCTCCAAGTCCTCCCAAATGCCACTCTACAATAAGAGTTGCTATGTCAGTAAGAAAGGGGAAGGGAATCATCATATAATAGCAAACTTTTTTGTGTGTGTCTGTATTTATAATTTCTAAGAAGCATAAGCTTCCTACATACAAAGTCTCTTGCTCTGCTCCGCACTTGGAACCCCTTTGGGTTTGTAAGTTTGAGAGAGGAATTGGGAATACCTATAGCCCTGGAGTGAAAAGACTCTGGAGCTCATGGGAAAGCGAGCAGAGGGTGCTGAGAGGCAGAGAGAGGGACCCAGAAGATCTACAAGACAGAATAAAGAGCCCCACAAGTTGACATCTCCACTAACCTAGCAAAGTCTGCTGAACTAGCAAAGCATGTGATGGAGGAGATTTCCCCATCAGTCTGTCAGGGCTGACGCCAAGACGAAACAGAAACAGATAGTGAGCTTTAAAAGATTACTCTGGCTGCCTTCCGGTAATTGGATGGGGAGGGAGGGAGCAGGACAGAATGAGGGGCTGGATCAGAAGCTAATGTGAAAGTGCAGGACAGCAGCTTCAGCTGAGGCGGCGAGGGGGTGGATAGATAGAATGCGACAATCAACCAAGACCTTGAGATGGCTCGGATGTGGCGTGAAGATGAGAAATAGCACCGATGTTTCTGGCCTGGACAATTGAGTGGATGGCAGTACGAATTTATTCCGGCGGGGAAGGTTGGAAGAGAGTATGGTGGGAGTGGGGAGCCGAGGAGGAATCACCAAGAAGCTACAGAAGTTCAAGCTTCCGAGCCCACATCTGCACAGACCGCCTCGGTGGTCCTGTACCTCATTTTGCATTCACAATGCCCTGTTCTTTGTCTCCAAGGGGAACTCAAATTGCCTAAGTGTTATCGCACAAAACCAGATAATAGATGATCGACAGTGTTGGGCCTATAAATTTAAGATGTCTGTGACACATTCAAGGAGCCACAGTCAAATTTAGTGTTAAATGTATAAGCCTGGGGCTCATGAGAGAGCTGGACATCTGCATCAAGAAATTAGTGTTTATAGACAGAGAAATGAATAAAGTTAGCAAGTCCAGTGTTGGTCGCTGCATTTGGATCACCTGGGAATTAAGACACAGGTTCCCAGGTCTCACCCTAGACCTGATGAATTACAGCCTCTAGCAAGTGAGGTCTAGAAATCTGCTTTAATAAGGTGCCCAGATAATTCTCATGCACAAAAATGTTTGAAAACTACAGATCTAGTTAGACAGTGTACAGAAATGGAAGAGGACCCAGGACTGGCCCTGAGGCACTGCCAACTGGAGGGGTTGGAGGAGAGGGGCGACAGAGGCTAGGGAAGGGACGGAGCCGGGCGGCCAGAGAGGCTGGATCAGAGCACTTGGATGAAATCAGTGCCACGCCAAGCCGTTCTGGGCCAAATGCGCATCCAAGGTGCCAGCACAGGAAGACCCTGAACTCACTCCCGCCCCCAAACACACCAAATATGCACCTAAATATAGAGCAATTCCTCCTGGGGGATGGGGAGGGTGGCCACTGAGAAATCCCAGCAAGAGGCACAGGGAAGGTGCTTAGAGACCTTGCTGCCCCTGGGAGATGAGGGAAAGGCCAACTTCTGGCTCTGCCATCCAAGCTGTTGCCTCTGAGTTGGCTGTGGTATCCTTACAATAGGCCTCCATTGCCAATGCTAACTTTAGAGGGGTTTCTCTTCCTCATAACCAGCAACAGCCAAAGCACAAAGGGATGAATTAGCAAGAACACTGAAAATCTTGGGGTGGGGGAGGGAGAAGCGATGAAGCCTTAGGAATCTGCCACCAGCAATGCTACTACAGGGAGTTCAATGCATCACACTCCCAGTAGCTGATTTTAGCTGAGGAGAATCCAAATCAAAATGTTACTTCCAATCCCCCTTCCCTTAGGAGTCTACCTCTCACTCTCCATCTCTCTCATTTCTGAGACTCTCAGAAACAGACTCTGTCCAGAGATGGCAACACTGGGCTTGATGGGGCCAGTGCTCCAAGCCCAGCCCCGTGGGTGTGCAGTGAAAGGCGGTCACAGGGAGCAGGGAGTCCCGGGAGTCCGGGTGTCTCCTGCACATGCTGGTGAAAACAAGGGTAAGAGTGTGTAACACGACAAGATGACTAAGCAACCCACGAGGGGCCCGCTCGACCGAGTGGACAGAAGAACTAGAGGTGGACTGTGCTTAAGAGAGGAGCTGTACAAGGCTGTGAAACAGAGGCCAGCTGCAGACCGAGGGAGGCCATTTGAACGGAAAGGATGGTGCTAGCGTGGGGTTTGCCTTGGGGGCTGCTGAGGAAGCAGCTCTCACTGTCACTGCAGGAGTCAGCATGGGCAGGATCTGTCTCCTGCATGCAAAGGAGGTGGCTTTCAAGGCCATGTCACCTTGATGATAGCTGTCCAGTGCTCTAGGCCCACGAGGCTTGAGTTGTGACTTTCCACGTTTTCTCTGATGCCCAGGGAACTTTGGCCAAAAGGTGCGGGGGCCTTAGTGGAACCAGGGAAGGGTAAAGAGGCACAAAGAGGGAAAAGGCGCACCTGAGATGGGAAATGGGGAGGGAGGTTGGAAAACAGAACAAGAAAATTACTTTGTGCTACTGATCTCAGAGCTAAAGTGCACTGAAGTTTTCCATCTACCTCATGGCAGTTGTAAATACCCAGGAAAAAGCCCTGGTTGCCCATGATGTTAAGTGAACAAATTTGTGATAACCCAAGCCCAAAGTTACAGCCATTTATAAACTGCACGGTATATGTTTGAGGCTCAGAAGTGAGGACTTCAGAATCCTATAGTTAATAAGGTACCTAATATAGCTTTAAAATTTTCCCCTTAATCATTTCTATCAGAGAGAACACCATCTTGGCCCTAAAAGCTAACACAGTTTATGTGTTATGATAACCCATTTAAATAGAAGCTGCGTCTTACGTTTGTTGTGAGGATTAATGAGACTGCCACATAAAAACTCTTCACAATGCCTAGCCTATCACAAGTGTTCAACAAATTTCAGCAATTGTTATTAACAATTGGGGGGGGTACCTTAATTTATATCTGGACAGAGGATAAATCGGACTTAGGTTAAGTGCCCTGCTGATAGCAACTCTGCTAGCAAGTGACTGTGCCAATCTTTCAACTCTGATGAGTCTGAAACCAGAAGTTGTAATCGCAACCAAGAATAACCTCCTATTTGAACAGGGCTTAGAGAACAAAAAAGGTGATTATTACCTATTGGATTACTAAGAGAGAGAAAGAGGTTGGTGATAACAGTCTGAACTTTGGGGTATTCTCCACAGAGGTCAGCCAAGACTTTGGCCCAAAGCCCTTCCTTCTATGCCACTCTTAGAAATGAAAGACTGCAAAGGCTAGACCTTGCTCTTCACACGTGGTTGTTGAACCATAGCCCAAATGAGAAAAACAAACCATTTCCTAAAATAGCTAACCTAATGAAGTGAACCCTTCAAAATGAAAGTAGAAATAAGTCTTAAGGCTGAGGAAAGATATCAAGAATGGTCCAAAATCACATCCAAATGCTGCTACAGACCCCAAACATCAGTCTTTAATTCATATACTTTCATTTGGAAAAGAATGCTGTTCATCTCTAGTTCTGTTCTTTGGATATCAAGCTCCAGGGAGCCTTCCCATAAGTAAAACAACAGGAGTTCACACCACAGCCCAGCATGGTGGGGAGAGAAGCGGGGTAGGCCAGTCAAGAGAGCCCTGGCTGTCACCCCAATAAATTCAATAAAAAGGGGAAAAGACAGAGAGAGCCCTGGTGAGGAGCAGTGTCACTGAATGGGTCCCCACTCTTCCAACACCAATTTCCTCACCTCGGTGAAACACTAACCTCAAAAATGAGAATGAAATAGAAGAGCAGAAGCAACAGCATGATCCTGTTAAATACAAGTCAGTGCTAACCACGTTACTTCACATCATCATATATTTGCTTATAGATATATTTTATTTTTGTACTTTTATTCAAAACAGCCCTGTACCTTAAAAAAAAAAAAAAAAACTCTTAGAAATAGGCATCGTTGGAAGTAATGGCAGAAGCAGCAAGGGCCCTCACCTCACCTCTGTTCTCCCACTGAGGAGCCCCAGCTGAGCATGGTCAGTGGATGGGGAAGTCAGTCCTCACCAGCAGCTTCCATATCACCCTTCTGGCCCAGGGGAATAAAGGGCCTTTGTACATCCCAAGCCTACAGCCACCTCACACCCCCAAAGGTTGGGGAGAACCCTGAGGCAGGGGTCAGCAGCCCACAGGAATCGAGGCCCATTTCTACTCCCATCTGGCTGTATGACTCCCCTCCCTGGGCCTTAATTACCCTGTCCCTAAAATGAAAGCATTGAATGAGATTACATGAAAGCCTCCTACCTGCTCTAAATTTCTGATTCCATTATTCTGACACGTAAACGTGACTTGCCAAAATAAAAGCCCTTCATTTTGTTAGAAAAGAAACAACAGGCCCAAAATGGAGTCACTTATGCTAATCCCCACGTCACCAAACTAAGACAATACCTAATTTACTTTTTTTTTTTTAATCCTCACCCAGGGATACATTTTTATTGATTTTAGAGAGAGAGGAAGGAAGAGAGAAACACTGATGTAAGAAACATAGATCCATTGCCTCCCATAAACACCTCCACTGGATCAATATCAAGCCTGCAACCTAGGTATGAGCCCTGATCAGGGATCAGACCCAAAACCTTTTGGTGTACAGGTCATCACTCCAAGCAACTGAGCCACTGGCCAGCGTGACAATACCTCATTTAATTACAGTTTCAGCCTCTACCAGGAGTAGAATCTTAAATCAGTCAATCTGGAATTACCAGGTCAGCACTATTGAGGTAATCTGCCTGATAGACAGATACCTGCCTTCCCCTAAGAAAGGTGACCTTCCCACAACCAATCCGATTTTTGCCACTATAACTTCCATGTCCGCTCCCTTCTGCCTACAAAAGTCTTCCATTTTGCACAGCTCCTGGGAGCTCCTTTCTATCTGCTATGTGGATGCTGCCTAAGTCATGAATCATTGAATAAAGTCAATAAGATCTTTAAAATGTACTCAGTTGAATTTTTTTTAACACTTGCAAGCAGGACATGTTGCTATAAGTCCCATGACCATTCCCCTCAATTACCCGTATATAATCTTAACATAAGTATGATGCATCAGAACTGAAAAACAGGCTGTTGCTCTCCGGTGGCACCAAGCCTGGTTCTCAGTCAACATGGATTTTCTCTCAATCCCACAATTCCACGAAAAAATACCCTGCTACCCCTCCCTGTATCTAAACCCAAAGCTATCCTTTCATGAATTTGAAAAAAAAGAAAAAACACGCAAACGTGGCCTGATGTAAGGTGCCACAGCACTTTTTCTGGCATCCAGGATTCCACCTCTGTGCCACCCTCTCCCCTTTTTAGCCGCGAACCCCTGGACCGATGCGTTCCGTGCCCTCCCCTGGCAAACGACCATGTCGTCCTTCCCTGCACACCTCAGATGGAGAGAAGCACTTCCCCGGCTCCTAACCCAACCTCTTCCCAAACCTCTTCCAGACCGCGGCGAGGGGCACCTGGGCGTACTGAGAAGAGCCCCACGCCTCCGGAAAGGCAAAGGCAGATGACTCGCCCTCTGGCTGTGGTCCCCACCCTCCGGCGCGGGGAGGCCTGGCGGGCAGGTCTCCTGTCACTTACGTGCGGCAGCTCCAGGCAGTCAGGCAGGGGAGGGCCCACGGACAGCTGAGTTTGCTGACTCAAAGGCGCAGCAGCGGCGGTGGCGAGCGCCCAGGAGCGCACCCGAGCGCAGCCTCACGCTCCCCGCGCACGTAGCGGTCCCGCGCCCGCGCTCAGTGCCCCCTGTGTGGCCACTAGCTTCCGCTGTCCCGGCCGCGGCCACTGCACCGCCCAGCGCAGGTGTGGCTCCTAGTCTCCCTCTGCGCCCCGCCCTCCTGCCCGCCAGCGGGAAATGAGGCGGACGCTCGGCCCGCTAGGCTGCGGCGAGCGGTGCAGCCGCCGGGGGGCGCCGGCGCTCCGGAGCCCGGATTCCGCCTCCGGGCTCCCTGAAATCAGACCAGGGAGAAAATACCCTAGATAGCCCGTAATGCTGAGGTTAAGGTGTCTGCAAGTGGCATTCTTCGGAATCACCACTGGAAAGCCACCTCGAGCTTGCTAATCCCACCCCCTTAATTATGGAGAGGGTTGACGACTGGCGAGAGGGATGGATAGATTATGTGATAAACAAGAATGACAGAACGTTAACGGTGGAATCTGGGTGGAGGGCATATGGGTGTGTACTATAATAGTCTTTCAAGTTTTATGTCTGTTTAAAATCTTTCATAATAAAACTTTTGGGGAAATAAAGGAGATCTGTCAAGGAGCCTGAATTAGTAAATCATTTCCCAAATGGCACCTTGGGCTGCATCTGACTCTTCTGTTTGCATGGAAAATAAATAACTGTGTTACTGGTTTATGTATTTACTATATATACTCTTTATTATTATTTTAGAATGTGCTTTTTCTACTTATTAAAAAAAAGTTTGCTGTGAAACAGTATGCTGTGTTGCCTGCAGTAGCCTCATACACCTGATTTTCTCTTGTGCTTGATTTAATCTCGTGTCGTTTTGTACAGTAGCATGCAATACAGGCTTGTTGCCTTGGAGCAATAGTATATATCATATAGCATAGGTGTGTAGCAGGTTACACCATCTAGGCTTGTCTAAATACACTAGGATATTTACACAACTATGAAATTGCCAAACGACATGTTTATCAGAATGCATTCCCATCATTTAGCGACTGATGAATATAACCACGGAAATTGTTAGTTGGTGACTACGTGGCAGAATAAACGTAGCCTAATATTTCATTTTTCAAGCATGAATTTTCTCCTTAAACATAGCTGACTACCAGTTATCATTAAGGACCATCCCACACCCACCTGAAAAATGGGGACGATAATAAGAGCACCAGCTTCATGGGGTTGTTGTGGGGGTTAAGTGATATAACTCAGGTAAAGCTCTTGAAACTGTGCTGGGTACCTAGGAGGTACTCGATAAATTCTATTTGTTATTATAACTTTGTTATTATAACTTGATACCCTGTTCATTCTGCTTTATTAAAATAGCTTCATTCCCTTAAAAAAAAAAGTTTTAAACCCCCAAACAGCTTCAAATTATCATATACTGCATTTTAAAAGCATTGATTTCAATGGCAAATTTAATTTTATTACTACAAACTAAAAATCATAAACTGGTTGGTTAAAACTGACCAAAAACGAAGTATAGCATTACAAAGCATATCTTGAACATAAATTTAGCCTCAAGTTCTCTAATTTCTAGGCCTTTGATATAAATTGCAGTATGGTTTAGTTAACACCAACAGTCAACCAAAGAACAAGACCAATGGAGAAGCCATCCTCTTGGATGGAGCAGTAGGGGCTCCCGCTCTGCTCGTATTGTAGCCTCTATTTTATACACATGGTACTCGTTCTGGAGCAGGGGAACATTGCAGTCAATAGCCATGGGGAGGTAGGAGAGTGCAGTGGTTAAGGCTCCAGAGCCAAAAGCTCCATTCTAATCCCAAAGCTTCTGCTCTACTTCATCTCTCCAAGCCTCAGTTTTCGTGTATGTGAAAGAGTGCCTATCCAACAGGGTTGGAGTTAAGAGACAATGTACATAAATATCTTAGCCCAGTGCTGCAGCAGAATAGGAAAGAGCTCCATAAATATTACTTCAATGTTGTCTCTAATGGACATTTCATCTTTCCTAAACACATGCTTGCCTAATATCCCAATCTCATTATGACAACTCTTACGGAAGAGGATATGCTTATACTCATTTATGCAATTTTCTATGAGTGGGCATGCACAGGCCTAATTTTTTTTTTTTAATAGCCACTCTGTGTATATGCACCAAGTGTCTCTGAAAGGACTCACTTTGGTGAGGGTACTCTGTAGCTTCCTGAGCCTTTCAAATGTTAATAGAGTGCATTCAAAAATACATAAACGAAGTGAGAGACAAGCACTAAAGATATGAACAGATAATTCACACAAGAGGAACTAGGAAGAGCTAATAAGCCATAGAAGGAGAATCCATGTGTCAGTGATTAGCTTAGTCAATAATTTTTCATTAATAGTCTCTCATGGTGACAACAGGTACTTTCATGCTCAGTTCATGAGAGTATAAACTGGAAAAGCAGTTTTGGAGAGCAACGTGGTAGTGTCTTATCAAAACTAAAATCGTGTGTGCCCTGTAAGTCAGCAATACCGTTTCTCAGCCTGTCCCCTACGGAAACCCTTACATATGTGAATATGGGAATATGTCCAAGGATGGGCACTGCAGCATTGTTTGTAGCAGCAAAGAACTGGAAGCAAGTTCAAAGTCCACCAGTATGGGAATGTTTAAATAATCTATAGCGCATCCATAGCATGGAATGCTGTGCATCAAACCAAAGAGTGAAGGAAGTCTACATGTATTCACATGAAAAGATCTTTAAGACATATTCCATGAAAAAAACCAAAATTGAGAATAATATAGCGGACCCTGTCTGGGTAGCTACTTGGTTAGAGCGTCGTCATGATACACCAGGTTTCAGGTTCCGCCTCTGGTCAGGGCACACACAAGAAGCAACCAGTGAACACATAAATAAGCGGAACAACAAATTGATATTTCCCTCTCTCTCTCCCCCCTTCATCTTTCTCTCTAAAATCAATAAATTTTTAAAAATTAAGAATAATATAGTGGGTTCCCTGGCTGGTGTGGCTCAGTGGATTGAGTGCAGGACTGAGAAGCAAAGGTTCACCTGTTGGATTCCCAGTCAGGGCGCATGCCTGGGTTGCAGGCCAGGGCCCCAGTAGGGGGCATGTGGGAGGCAGCCACAGACAGATGTTTCTCTCCCTCTCTTTCTCCTTCCCTTCCCCTCTATCTAAAAATAAATAAATTAAATCTTTTTTTTAAAAAAGGAATATAATATAATGGGCTAATATTTATATAAAAGAAATTTTAAACTTATAAAATGTAATCTGTTTATATATGTCCATATATTTATGTATGTAAATATATGGTCTAGAAGGACAATCTCAAATCTCTAACAGATGTTTCCTCTGGGAGAATAACCCAGCACTGCTGCTAGCCAATATAACACCTTCTTCAGAATTTTTTTAAGGCTCTTTCTTCCGGACAATTTACTGCCATCTGCTGGAAAACTATCATCAAAAAATGTACAGCCCTAGTTGGTGTGGCTCAGTGGATTGAGCATCGGCCTGTGAACTGGAAGGTCTTCAGTTCAATTCTCACTCAGGGCACAGGCCAGCGTTTCAGGCCAGGTCCCAGGTGGGGGCGTGCAAGAGCCAGTCAGTCGATGTTTCTGTCACACATCGATGTTCCTCTCCCACTCTTTCTCACTCTCTCTAAAAAAAATAAATAAAATCTTTTTAAAATAAAAATAAAAAATGTATAAACTTACTACCCTACGATAGTTCCCCTTAGGGTTGTTCAGGATACAGCCCACACAGCCATGTTCTACAGCCCTTCAGGACATGCCCTTTATATGTAACAATTGGACTTTTTACAGTGAGACTGAGATCAAGGTTTATTCTGAGGTCTGTACAAAGTAAATTAACTTGGCCACGTGGATAACGTCAGTTAGTTTTCAGTGCACAAAGGCTACTATGATGAGGCATGGGAGTTACATTATTGCCAACATCTGAGGTTTCATGCTTCAAAGTGCAAGAAGGATATGAGTAGCAGTACGCTTGGGTACCAGACAGGACAGATTAATTACCTCTCAAACCCTTCCTTTCAGGTGGTGGAAATGCAACAAATTCTTGTATAACAAAGCATCAGCCCTGGCTGGTGTGGCTCAGGGGATTGAGCGCCAGCCTGCAAACCAAAGGGTCATAGGTTGGAGTTCCAGTCTGGGCACATGTCTGGATTGTGGGACAGGTCCCCAGTGGGGGGCATGCAAGAGGCAGCCACACATTGATGTTTCTCTCCCTTTCTCTCTCTAAAAATCTTTAAAAAAAAGCATCATTTTTCAGCAGTACCAAGCATCTCTTCTCTGCTTCTCTTTATGTTTCCAGTCCTGTTTTGGGAGGCATCAGCAATTGGTAGGGTATTTGCAGCAACTGCTCGAGGCAGCTTGGAATATTTTTGCAATATTAATTCAAATTACTGTTTAATTTCTATCTCTGTGGGTTAGGCATAACATGAGTGAAATGTGGTACTGATTCTTTATACTGGCAAATAATTGCCATTAAACATTACAATTGTGAAAAATTTTGTATGGAAATATTAAATATTTCATTGATTATTCAAGAAACTCAAATTTCAAATGACCAGTTCATTAAAATAATTTAATTAACAAATTTTATGTTTATTAAATATACTTTATTTTTGTTTTTTAATAGGTGATATTGAATGTTTTAGAAGAATAACTTTTGGAAAGCATCTGAAAGCTTTGATAAAAATATATTCAAATTTTGTTAATTTTGACTATAGCTACATCTTATTTTTAATTCTTGAGATCATTACTGTCAGTAGGAGGCAAATTATGTAGAAATCTTGATTATAATGATAGAATTAATGATTTAACTAAAATAAAGAAAAATAACTTTATGGAATAAAAATGTAATAATTTATGAATTCTAAATGTATTTTATTTTTTTGTTCATACAAATATTTCCATAAACAGAATACCCAGACATGGTCAATAATAATTAAATTTAATCATCTTTGATATTTATCAAACATCAATCACATAAAAACATGACTCTGTGAACATGTTTTCCAGTTTTGACATTGTGAAGGTAAGCCTGTCAAGGTAGAAGAATAGGTTATATTTTATTTAACAGTTTGTCAGCTTGATTTATAACTTGTAAATATTTAGACATATGTATGCATGTCTCCATTTTACTCTTGCCCAAGACCTATAAATGTTAGGGGCACATTTATGGATATATATATATGCATATCCATAAATATATATGGAAAATAAAATTAACATCATATCATACGGTAAAGCACAACATAGGAATATTGTCAATAATATCGTAGTAACTATGCGTGAGGCGAGATGGGTGCTAGATTTACAGGGGTGATCACTTGTAAGGCATATAAATGTCTAACCACCATGCTGTACACCTGAGACTAATACAATATTGACTGTCAACTGCAATTGAAAATTTTAAATATACATTTTTTAAAACATCACATCACAATACAAAGAAATACAAACAATTTTTTTTTAAAGAACAACAAAAGTATCACATCATACGGAAATGTCATTTCAAGATGCAGCAGAGACCTAAATGTAAAAGGTGAAATGGTTCCACTTCCAGATGAATATTTAGGGAGGTATTTACTAAATTTTGAGGTAGACAGAGATTTTTTTAAAAACAGGGCATAAAACATTAATCATTAAGTAAATTTTGATAAATTGGACTACATTAAAATTAAGAAGGTCCGTTCATCAAAAGATACCATTAAGAGAGTGAAAAAATTAACCAGAATGAGAGAAGGTATTTGTAATATATAAATCTGAAAAAGGATTTGTATCCAGAATCTATGAACAACTCCTTGAAATCAAGCTTTTAAAAAATCAGACAACCCGCCCTGGCTGGTGTGGCTCAGTGGATTGAGTGCCGGCTTGTGAACCAAAGTGTTGCCGGTTCAATTCCCAGTCAGTGCAATTGCCTGGATTGCAGGCCATGGCCCCAACTTGGAGGCACACAAGAAGCAACCACACATTGATGTTTCTCTCCCTCTCTTTCTCCCTCCCTTCACCTCTCTCTAGAAATAGATAAATAAAATCCTTTTAAAAAAAATCAGACAACCCAATAGAAAAATGAGCACACTCTGGACTCCTAGAAGGTAACATTCAAATCAACAATAAACATATAACGAGATGATCAGCCATATTATTTACCAGGGAAATACTCACTAAAACTGCTGGTCATAATAAGGCTTACGACAATACTAAATTTTGCTAAGGATATGAAGCAGCTGGAACTCTTACAATCCACTTTGGAAAATACCTTTGTTACTATCTACTAAAACTGAATGTACACCTACCCTACGGCCTAGTAAATGCACTCCCGAATATATGCCCAATATAAATGCACATATATGTTCGCTTTATATATATAAGACTGTATCACCCTGGCTGGTGTAGCTCAGTGGATTGAGTGTCAGCCCTGAGAACTAAATGGTCGCCCGTTCGATTCCCCAGTCAGGGCACATGCCAAGGTTGCAGGCCAGGTCCCCAGTAGGTGGTGCGTGAGAGGCAACCACACACTGATGTTTCTCTTCCTTTCTTTCTCCCTCCCTTCCCCTCTGTCTAAAATAATAATAATAATAATTTTTTAAAAGACTGTATAGACAGGAATGTGTGTAGCAACACTGTTCACAAGATTCCTGGACTGTCAACAACCCAAATGACCATCAACATTGAGAGATAAATAAATCATGTGTATTCATACATCACTGAGAGTGAATGTACCCAGTGCTATGCACAGCAACATGGATAATTTTTATAGCATAATGTTCAGTGAAAGATGCCAAACATTGAAGAGCACATAAAAGATACAACAGGTAAAAGTCATCTGTAGCATTAGCAGTCATGGCAGTGGAAGGTTGTGACCGAACGAGGCATGAAATAATATTCTATTTCTTCATCTGGCTAGTTTCACAGAATTGCAAAGGACAATGGATGCACAGAATCAAGAAAGGGCCTGAAGATTCCCCTCACACATCGTGCAGCTCATCCCCTGCCCAGCCAAGGGAGTGATGTATGTAATCTCCCTCCTGTAAACTGTGTTAATCCCTTAAGGTTCTTCCCAGAATGTCCTCTTGGGAATGGGAAAGTGTTGGCTCCTCGCAGAAGCACTTGGCTCATTCTCAGGACTAGGTCCCCAGGGAAAGTCACATGCCAAATAGTGCTCCACTGTGTGCAGTGTCTACCCCATTGCATCCCGGAATAATCACCGAAGTCTGTGGCTTTGTTGGACCTGGCAGTGGTTCCAGCTGCCCTTTCATGAGAGGATGTTTTTATCGCTTCAGTGTTCCACAATTTTCTTTTCACAGCCTCCTAAGTGTCTTGATAAGCACCATTGGAAAATACAGGTGGAACTTCAAGAATTTCCCCCCTCCAGCCCTGGCTGGGTTGCTCAGTTGGTTGGAGTGTCGTCCCATACACCAAAAGTGTTGCAGGTTTGACTTCCAGTCAGGTCACATACCTAGGTTGCAGGTTTGATCCCCGGTCCCAGTGCATATGGCAGGAAACCAATAGATGTTTCTCTCCCTCTCCCTCTTCCTTCCTCTCTCAAATCAATGAAAGCATGCCCTCTGGTGAGGAATAAATAAATAAGTAATATGCATATGCCCTTTGATAGAATAAGTTTCCTAGTAAGAATATAGAGTGGCTCTCATTTATACAAAGGAATTATGTCCAGAGATACTTGTTGTAGCATTGTTTACGAACAATCTAAATGTCCCTTACCAGGGGACTGATTAAATAAGGAAGTGAATGAGTTAGTTAAAAACTAAAAAAAGAATGACTTCCACTCCATATGCCAAGGTTGTACATTCAATCCCAGGTCAGGGCACACACAGGAATCAGTCAATATATGCATAAATAAGTGGAACAAAAAAACTGATGTTTCTCTCTCTCTCTCTCTCTGAAATCAATAAATAAAAATTTAAAAAATAAATGCAGAACACTGTCCTTGGTTTCCTGAATCTTTTTAAGAAAATGAATCAATAAATAAGAAAGAATGACTTCCACAGTGATATTTTAACCCCTTAGTTAAAAATTACAAAGAGGAAATATCCCTATATTTATAACCCCCTAAGAACATATAAGAAATGATAATAGTGGACAGCCAAGAACAAACCACATGACCCAACCCTACCACTCAGGGGGCCACACCAGCTTGGCGATCAGCAGATGAAATTGTGGTAGGGAATAGTTCAAAGCCCTCTGATTGGCCTTTGTCTCCAGAAATTTCTACCCCACTGCCATGAAAAGAATTTAGGGTAGTGTAATTAGATTAAGCAAATAGATCGGGAAGCCAGACCACCTGGGTTTGAATTCCAGCCTGCAAATTTGGGCAAGTTATTGAGCTTCTCTAGGATACAATGTTCTTGTCTAAAAAATGAGGAACATAAACAGAACATATTCAGAGAGTTGTGGGGGGGGTGAATGAGTTCATCTATGTAGGAAATTTAGTTTCTGGGACACAGGGACAATTTTTTTTAAATGTGACCTATTATTAGTATTATTAGACCCAGAGAGAGAAGAAAAACTCTGGTAATCTTAAGACAAGGACACTTGCTTTTCACTGTATAAACACTAGTGATCTTCATTCCTCCACATCCTCCCTCTCTTCCCCTTCCGCCTCCTTCCCATGAGCATGACTTTCTTCAGGGGAAAAATTATTCTGCTGAATTAAAAAAAACAAACAAAAAAACAGGTCATGGTAGATGCAAATGAACTATCCAGCTCCACCCTGAGGTACACTGGTGCAAATCATTCATTCACTCATGAGCATGAGGGCCAGGTTTCCCTCCACCGAACTGGTTAAATGCTCCCAAACTTATATATTCCAGAGTATATCAATGTATATGGCATCCCTTTTTGTTAATTCTTCCTTAGAGGACAACATAAATGATTATGTTGGGCCTTTCTTCGTTACAATGACAACAGACCGCACTGCCCTGAGATGCCACCTGGATGACCTGACTTGGACTTGGACTGCCCTGAACGCTGCCATTCCACATGCCCAGCCTGCAGCAGACCTGAGCGCTTCTGACCTGGGCTCCTTGTCCCTAGGTCCCTCCCTCAACGCGAGCCGCACGTGGATGAGCGAGATCCTTCCCTGCTTAATAGCTTCGTCACTCAACTTCATAAAGAGTTAAGTACTAATTAAAACCAAAATAAAATAACAAGTTGAGGGGTTTCTTTTGTTTGTTTGCTTGTTTGTTTGACTATCTGATTGGCACAAATTAAAAAGACAAAGAGAAACAAGAATTCTCACACCCTATTGGTAAATTAACCATTTTTATGGAGCTAAACCTGGGAATAAGTATTAACTTTTTTAACGTGCATGTCTTTTGCCTCAGCATTTCCCCTTTTGGAAATCTAACTTAAGAAAATAATCCCTGTCGCAGTCACTGTCACGATAGGGCAACGCTATCACAGAAGGGGTAACCCGGCTGCTGCAGGCGGCTATCATCACAATAGGGTAGCCACTGTCACAACAGGGGGCAGCTGCTATGGTTATAGTCAGTCACTGCTGTGATAGGGCAGCTGCTATGGTGATAAGCAGTCGCTGTCGCAAGAGTTCCTTAGTGTTATGATAGGCAGTCACTATTGCAAGACGCAGCTGCTATCTCAGAAGACAGCTACAGGGGCCAGACTAGGTCACAGCAGACATCTACATGGTCCTTTAAAAAATTAGTCCGTTTTAGCCCAGACTGGTGTGGTTCAGTGAGTTGGGTGTTGTCCACAAACCAAAAGGTCACCAATTTCGATCCCCAGTCAGGGCACATGCCTGGGTTGTGGGCCAGGTCCCTGGTTGTGTGAGAGGCGACCAATCAATGTTTCTCTCGCACATCGATGCTTCTGTCTCTTTCTCTCTCCCTCCCTTCCCCTCTCTCTAAAAATAAATAAAATCTTTTTTTAAAGTAGTCCTTTAAAAAAATTATCTGGGGGTGGTGGAGAAAATAATCCAGGTATACAAAGATGATTGTATGAGGATTAAACAAATGTAGTTTTATCCTCCCAAGGTTTTTTTTTCCTTTCTTTTCATTGTTTTTAAAGGCTGAGGAAGGGAGAAAGGGAGAGAGAGAAACATCAGTGGGAGAGAGAAGCATCGACTGGTTGCCTCCCATACACAACTGGACCAGAGTCTGAACTCGCAAACTAGGTTTGTGCCCTGACTGGGAATTGAACCTGCAGCCCTTTGGTTGGGACAATGTTCCAACCAACTGGGTCACACCACTCAGGACAAAATGTAACTTTAAATGATAATAGAGGATTGCTTAATTACTCGCAGTGTATTATATAATGGAATACTGTGCATCCATTGAAATTATTACATGGATTGATATTTATTGACATGAAAAAATATCTAGTATGTAAGGTAATGTTTGGCACATGATACATATTTAATAAATATTTATTGAATGAATAACTGCTTACATTAGGTTTAAAAGGTTACAAAACTGCATATGTTCCTATTTTTTAAAAATATATGTATCTCTGCATTACATTATACTATATATGTGTGTGATACACACTTTAATAATATATGTGTATCTCTCCCAGCCTCTTTTCTCTGACCATCTATCATCTGTCTCCACCTCACTATCTGAAAATATCTTGGAAAAATATTGACAAAACAGTGGAGAGTAGAGTTGGAAGAAATGGGGCTTTCACTTTCTACTGACTGGACTTTGATACTGCGTAATCTGTTAAAAATTTATGTCAATTTTATGATTCACTTCAATTTTGAAAAAACACAACCGCTTGTGTGGAATTTACAAATAAATAGGAAATCCTATGGTGATAGAAGTGTAAATTCCTGAAATCTTTACAAGAATAGTTTCACATTAGTTTTCACAATTCTTAGAAATGTGCATACCGCACGATGCAACAGATGTCACTTGAAGACATTTATATAAAGGAAGCAAACAATTCCCATTAAAATGCCTCATAATAGAAGGTAGTTAAATAAATTGTAATATCCGTATGATGGAATAATATGCAACCCAAAAAATGTGATTATATTTTTGAGTATTAAGAAAGCATCCCTCACTTTTCCTAGAGCCATTTGCTCTCTCTTGCTCAGCATGTGGTAGTCATTATCTCAGTGAAAGAGAATAATATTTTTAAGATTCACAGGTGAAGAAAGCAGTGTGAACAGATGAAAATGAGCTCAGACCAGACACTAGATTTCTTTTCCCTCCCTTCACCCCCATCCTCCCACAACCCTGGGCAAAGAAGGGATAGTGACATTTAATTGACTGAGATTGATTTCTACTCTTAGATGGAAGGGGGCTTGAAAAAAATATTAAACTCAGTTATATAAAAGAATTTAAAAAGCTCTAATTCTTGCATGCCTGATTGTGTATCTAATGTGATTGCTTCTAAGACTTTAAAACATGCATGAAAAAGATTTAAAGATATATCAAAATTTTCATATAGTGAATTAAAAAAATTTTTTGGCTTTTTTTTATTTTTTAGAATGAATAGGAATCTCACTTTCGGAACTGAAAGAAATAGTTCTGTTAGGAATGTTTCTGAGCACTCTTCCTGCTTTGCTTTTAATAACGTACTGTAAAAGCTGAGTTCCCACTTTGTTCTCACTATGAAGGTGTTTATACCAATAGCTATTGACTTTGCCAATCTTATCTTTTTGACTTTGTATTAAATCCAGTTTTCTGGGGAATTTTCTCTTAATTATACTTGTGTTTTTCCATGTTCCCATAGAGAGGGCAGAAGTGGGCACAGGAACCTTGTTGTCATGGATATAGATAGAAGACACAAAGTTGGCTTAAAAGTGTGTGATGACAAAATATAATTATGTTGTCTCTGTGACAAAGTAGTCCTTTTTCAAGAAAAATTAAGCAGTGAAAGAAAATTTGACAATGGTTTCCATAGAGTGTTTTAAATTACGTGGTTATGAGAGGAGATACCTGGTGGTGCGAAGGCCAAACCTGGAGGAGACACAAAGCCCTAGCCTAAATTCTCATCTTAGTTCTGTCACTAATTTGCTGTCTGAGATCCTCTGAACCCATTTCAAAATGGGTTTAAACCGACGACCTGGTAAGATCTCTCAGTGTTCATATCGTGCCCTAGACCCAGGTATTGATATGTAACAGCTTTCAAAACCTTTCTGCATGCAAGTTCTTGTATCCTTCTCAGAGCATTATATACCCTGAAAACAACAAGGTGTCTAATTTACAGATGATTAAACTGAAGAAGTGACAGATTAAAGTGACAAGACCTCTCAGCTGGGTTGTGGGACAACAGAGATCAAAACCCAGGGCTTTCAGCCCCTGGGACACTAGCGACTACGGGAACAACACTCAAGCAGCGGATGTTGGTGAAGCGCTTCCCATGGGCAGGCACCAGGACAGGGGCTCGTCATGTTGCTTTTAACTTCCCCCAGCCATGAAGGCCAAGGGACAATTCTTATCCTATTACTGATGAGGAATGTGAGGCGCAAAAAGCATCTGTGACTTCCCCATAGGCCGGGGTTGGTAAAGGAATGATCCCAGGTATGATCCCAGACCTTTGGGTTCTATGTCAAGTGTCCTTGAATAGATTTGAAAACAATACTTTAAAAAATATTATCATTGCCTTGGCAGGTGTGGTTCAGTTGATTGGAGCATCATCCCGTAA